>ONZH01022834.1:0-56908 GCA_900303285.1 Rhinella marina | reverse complement strand
CTGCCACAGGAGATTTGGAAGGCCTAATATGTCCTTTGGCCAAACTCTCAGCAATATATTCCTTCATGGCCGTTCTCTCAGGTCCAGAAAGGTTATACAGCCTAGATTTAGGCAATCTTGTTCCAGGGATAAGATTGATAGGACAATCGTATTCCCGGTGAGGGGGTAAATCCTGACATCCACCTTCAGAAATACATCAGAGAAATCCGATATAAAAGAAGGAAGAGTCTTAGTGGTTAAAGCAGAAAAAGATGTATTAAGGCAATTGTCAACACAATAATCGCCCCAATCCACAATTTGTCTAGTATGCCAGTCAATGGACGGATTATGTTTGCTTAACCACGGTAAACCCAGAACCACAGGAGCAGGAAGACCTTCCAACACAAAACATGAAATAAGCTCCTGATGAAATTCACCCACTCTTAATTTGATATCATGCACCATCTGAGACAAACACTTCTGAGAGAGAGGTGCAGAATCAATGGCGAACACAGCATTCCTCTTATCCAAAGAACTTGGTGACAATCCATGCATACGGACAAACTGAGCATCAATCATGTTCACCCCTGCCCCGCTGTCAATAAACACCTCAATTTTTACAACCTTTGATTCTAGCGCCACCTCGGCAGTCAGGAGAAAACGGGTACTGCAGGATGAAGACAAATGCACATTTTCAGTCTCCCTACCCACTCCACCAAGAGTGAGATGAGAATTCAACGCCCCCTTTTCTTTTCTCTCCTTTAGAGATAGGAAGCATGGACATACATTGATAAAGTGTCCTTTCTGACCACAGAAAAAACACACTCCCTTTTTATTACCAAGATGTTTACGGGTGGATACAGGAGTGGCTCCCCCTAATTGCATAGGTTCATCCCCAGACATCAACCTAGGGGAATATTCACCCAAAGTGTCATAGGAAGCTGGTACACTATGTGATAGTACGTCCTGAGAGCGGGGGCCCCTAGATCGCTCTCTCAGGCGCCTATCCATGCGTACAGCAAGAGACATAGCGGCTTCCAAAGACACAGGGGTTTCCTGAAAGGCCAAAGCGTCCTTCAGCCTTTCAGACAAACCTTGACAGAATTGGCTACGTAAAGCCGGATCGTTCCATTCAGTATTGGTCGCCCACCTCCGAAACTCAGAGCAATAAGTCTCAACCGGCCGCTCACCCTGACAAAGGTTACGTATCTGGGTCTCAGCCAGGGAGATACGATCCGGGTCATCATAGATAATCCCTAGGGTCTTGAAAAATTCATCTACCGACCGGAGAGACAGCGATCCGGCCGGTAGAGAAAAGGCCCATGACTGCGCATCCCCTTTAAGCAGCGAGATGACCACACCAACCTTCTGTTCCTCATTACCAGAAGAATGTGGACGCAGTCTGAAATACAATTTGCACGCCTCCCTAAATAGAACAAAATTATCACATTCCCCAGAAAATCTATCCGGGAGGGGGACCTTAGGCTCCAAACAGGCCTGACACTCAGCACCCCCAGAACCACCAGCCTGTGGTCTCTGAATTTGGTTGCGGATGTCAGACACCTCCAAGCTGAGTCCCTGCAGCCGTTCAGCCAGTGTAGCAATAGCATCCATGTCAGCACAAAAATGACATAAATTTTTGTTAGTGGCGGTTTATAATGTCACGCTCGGGTGTGGGGGGAAAAGCCACACCGAGCGTATGAGGGATGGGAACAGACAAAACCAGGGAACTGGTCACCTCCTGCAGGGGACCCTAAGACTAGGCCCTAGCTGGCTACCAGTATGAACTAACCCGGGTGGTAGGAAAGCTCATACACAGGAACCTAATCTGAATAAACCCTAGAACACCCTGCAGTCTAATGACACAAGAGAGTAACCCGTTCCTCCAAGCGTAAGGAGGAACAGGAGACTCAAACAGGAATAACCAAAGGAAGGGAAAACACTTAACTTTAAGTAGAACTCAGCAACAGGATCTCAGCCGAGATCCACACCACTCTCAACCAGGTATGAAGCAGATATAAACCGCAAGGGATACTGGGAGAGGAAGAGGTAAGTAGGAGACAGCTAATTGCCCAGCGGCAACAGCTGAGGGAAAGGGGTGTGGTGAACAGCACCCAAACCACAGGGAATAGCCTGTCAAACCTGTCACTTAGAAAGCCGCGCAGAACGTCTGATTCCAGACGCAAGACCACTCGTGACAGTGCTGAACTGTGACACACAGAATGGTTCCACACTGCTGTGTGCAATGGATTTGTATCACTGAGATAAAACAATAAAAAAAAAAACAGGGTTAGATATGGCGATAGCTGCACTACTAGTGCCAGCCAGCCAGCCAAGCCAGGAGACAAAAAAAAAATTTCTTCTAGCCCTTAGAAGGGCTGTTGGGTTCTTTGTGGGTGATTCCTGCCTAACAGAGAACTAAATTCAGGCCCTAACACTGTCCCTGAAAGGCAGCAGCTCTATCCCTGACGACATCCAGACGGCATCTGAGCCGAGCACCGCGGCCAGTCACTAGTATATTCCAGGGTCACCTCATCAGGCCAGCCAACCCCTGCTATCGACATGTAAGGGCCCCACGTGATGCTGGGTGTACCGTAGAGTCTCCTGGCTTGTGATTGGCTGTGTTTATAGGCGCCAAAAAAGCATGATGCGGAAGTTGCCATTTCCTCGAGTATGGCGAGATACTCGTCCGAGCTGCGAGTACTTACGAGTACCCTAATACTCGAACGAGCACCAAGCTCGGACGAGTATGCTCGCTCATCTCTATTGTTTATCATATTAACAATTAAAGAAGAACTCCCGCAAAAAATTTTATTCTCTGACCTGTTAGAAAGGTGCATGATATAATCTGTAGTGATTGTCATTTTCTTATCAGTGACTGTTTCTGTGAGTAAAAACCTCTCTTCTTATTGTAGCTGGGTCATGTGACCAACTCCCTGACCTCCAACTGACCCAGGACAGAAAGCCAGTAACTGCTCTATTCATTCCTATGGGAGCCTCACTTTCAGTCTCATAGGAATACATAGAGAATTAGACTTTCTGTCCACACATAAGTCTATGTGTGAGTTGGTGGGTCTAATTGCTGGTCACATGACACAGATCAGAAACTTCAGGATGGTATAAGTCAAAAATTCAGACACTGGTAAGAAAATGACATTCACTACAGATTATATCATGTACATTTTTAGCAGGAAATTTTTGTCGAAACACCCCCTGAACTACAGTAAGCGGTGTATAGTGTAAATGATGCTGAATCCGAATATGTAAGTTTTATCTTCATACTCACTTCCATTCTGACGCTATGCTCCCACAAACCAGCAGTAAAAAACATTGAGAGGACTCTTCTTTGAGTCCTCTCTAAAGATGAGCGAGCATACTCATCCGAGCTTGGTGCTCGTTCGAGTATTAGGGTACTCGTAAGTGCTCGCTGCTCGGACGAGTATCTCGCCATGCTCGAGGAAATGGCAAACTTCCGCATCGTGCTTTTTTGGCGCCTATAAACTCAGCCAATCACAAGCCAGGAGACTCTGCGGTACACCCAGCATCACGTGGGGCCCTTACATGTCGATAGTAGGGGTTGGCTGGCCTGATGAGGTGACCCTGGAATATACTACTGACTGGCCGCGGTGCTCGGCTCAGATGCCGTCTGGATGTCGTTAGGGATAGAGCTGCTGCGTTTCAGGGAGAGTGTTAGGGCCTGCATTTAGTTCTCTGTTAGGTAGGAATCACCCACAAAGAACCCAACAGCCCTTCTAAGGGCTACAAGAAATTTTTTTTTTTGTCTCCTGGCTTGGGTGGCTGGCTGGCACTAGTAGTGCAGCTATCGCCATATATAACCCTGTTTTTTTTTTTTAATGTTATATCTCAGTGATACAAATCCATTGCACACAGCAGTGTGAAATCATTCTGTGTGTCACAGTTCAGTACACTCACTATTTTCTGTCCAGGTGACACTTTCTGTACGTCACTTAATACAACCAAGTCTTTTGCTGCCTGTCACGTATATAGCTTGATCAAAAAAATCTCTGTGCGACATTTGTCTGGGTAGCAGTCTAAATAGCCACCGTCAGTAGGGTGTCAGTCAGCTCTACGATAGTTTCTGCACGTCACGTTCCAAAAAAAACAAAACTACAAAAAAAATATATAAAAAAACAATATATAAAAAAAAAATGTTTTTTAGTTGTTTTAGCTCAGTGATACAAATCCATTTCACACAGCTGCGTGGAACCATTCTGTCTGTCACAGTTCAGTACACTCACTACAATCCGTATTTTCTGTCCAGGTGACACTTTCTTTACGTCACTTAATTAAATCAGACTAAACAAGTTTGTGGGTTTCAGTACACCAGGCCCATTTATTTATTTTTTTTTATATAATACACTTATATACAGAAAATGTTGAACCCCAGGGCTAAGGGTCGAGGACGAGGGCGTGGGCATTCAATTACTGCAGGGGGCAGAGGCCGTGGTCCTGGGCAGGGTGAGACAGTACCTGCTGATGAGGGAGCAGGGGAACGCCGCAGAGCTACACTCCCTAGCTTCATGTCTCAACTTACAGCGACACGTGGTAGAGGGCTGTTGAAACCACAACAGTGCGAACAGCTGATGTCGTGGATTGCGGATAATGCTTCAAGTAATTTGTCCACCAGTCAGTCTTCCACGCAGCCCACCCACGTTACCCGAGGGAGCACTCCTCTGGCTCCTCCACCTCAACCTCCTTCCCCCCAGTCTGCCCCCTCCCAGAAAAATTTGGAATGCGATCCGGCATACTCTGAGGAACTGTTTTCTGGACCCTTCCCAGAGTCACAAACCACTTCTCAGGTTGCTGCTGACCTCATTCCCGATGCCCAAGTTTTCCAACTGTCACAGTCTGTGGGTGATGATGATGATGATGACAATGTTGAGTTAGTGGAAGAAGTTTGTAAAGAGGTGTCGGACGATGAGGAGACACGGTTGTCAGACAGTGGTGAAGTTGTTGTCAGGGCAGGAAGTCCGAGGGGGGAGCAGACTGAGGAATCGGAGGATGACGAGGTGACTGACCCAAGCTGGGTTGATATGCCGAGTGAAGACAGTGCTTCTGAGGCGGAGGCGAGTGCTGCACCAGAACAGGTTGTAAGAGGCAGTGGTGTGGCCAGAGGGAGAAGCAGGGCCAGAGCTGGTGCATCATCAGCAACTGTTTCACGTAGTGAAGCTCCCGTGGCGAGGCCTAGATGTTCGCAAGTCTGGAGGTTCTTTAAAGAAAGTGAGGATGACCGACGGACTGTGGTGTGCAACCTGTGCCACACCAGGATCAGCAGGGGTGCCACCACTACTAGCCTAACCACCACCAGCATGTGCAGGCATATGAGTGCTAAACACCCCACTCAATGGAACCAAGGCCGTTCACCACCTCCTGCGGGTCACACCACTGCTCCTTCCCCTGTGTCACTCGCTGCCTCTGCTAGTCAACCCCTGCCCAGGACCCCGGCACGAGCGCCTCCCGCCGGAAAACCACACCTTCGCCTCCACGATCCTCCACAGTGTCCACCAATGTGTCCCAGTGCAGCGTTCAGCTGTCTTTACAGCAGACGCTGGAGCGCAAGAGGAAATACAGTTCCACCCACATGCCCAAGCCCTCAACGTCCACATCTCCAAATTGCTTAGCCTGGAGATGCTGCCCTATAGGCTGGTAGAGACCGAGGCCTTTCGCAATCTCATGGCTGTGGCTGCCCCTCGGTATTCGGTCCCCAGCCGCCACTATTTTTCCCGATGTGCCGTCCCAGCTCTACACCAGCACGTGTCACAGAACATCATCCGTGCCCTGACCAACGCTGTTTCTGAGAAGGTCCACTTAACCACGGACACGTGGACAAGTGCTGCTGGGCAGGGACACTATATCTCACTGACGGCACATTGGGTTAACTTGGTGGAGGCTGGGACCGAGACTGACCCTGGGGCCGCTCATGTACTGCCCACACCGAGGATTGCGGGGCCTACCTCGGTCACGGTCTCTCAGACGTACTATGCCTCCACCGAATTACCATCCGTGGGCACGGCGCCTTCAGTCGGTAGCTCTAGGCGCAGCAGCAGTGCCGTGGGTAAGAGCTGTTACAGGGCATCACGGCGCAGACCGATGTGTGGCTGGCACCGCTGAACCTCAAGCTAGGCATGGTTGTGTGTAACAACGGGCGTAACCTGGTGGCGGCTCTGCAACTCGGCAGACTGACACATGTGCCATGCCTGGCCCACGTGTTCAATCTCATAGTTCAGCGGTTCCTCAAGACATACCCCAATCTGTCTGATTTGCTCACCAAGGTGCGCCGCATATGTGCGCATTTCCGCAAGTCGACCACATATGCTGCCACTCTCAGGGCAGCTCACCGACTGTTGTGCGACGTGCCCACGAGATGGAATTCGACATTAAACATGTTATCCAGAGTTTACCAGCAGCGCAGAGCGATTGTAGACTGCCAGATGTCAACTTCCACCAGAACTGGTAGTCAGGTCAGTCAGATTCCTCAAGTCTACAATGAGGAGTGGACGTGGATGTCTGATATCTGCCAGGTGTTGAGCAACTTTGAGGAGTCAACACAGATGGTCAGCGGCGATGCCACCATTATCAGCCTCACCATCCCGCTGCTTTGCCTGTTGAAAAACTCACTGCTCAGCATCAAGTCGGATGCTTTGCGCTTGTCACAAGAGACGGTGGAGGAAGATACGTCGATTGATAGCCAGAGCACCCTCCGGTCTGTTTCTCAGCACGTATCGGAGGAGGGGGATGAGGAGGAAGAGGAGGAGAATGTCGGCGAGACAGAAGAGGGTACCAGTGCTCAGTCCTTAACTTTTGAGCGTGTATGGGCTGAAGAGGAGGACTTGGAGGAGGAGGAGGAGGAAATGGAGAGTCAGGCCAGTGAGGAGAAGGAAATCCTTGCGTGTTGGGACTCTGGCGCACATGGCAGACTTCATGTTAGGCTGCCTATCCCGTGACCCTCGCGTTAAAAGAATTTTTTCCAACACCGATTACTGGGTGTTCACTCTCCTGGACCCACGGTACAAGCAGAACCTTTCCACTCTCATCCCTGCAGAGGAAAGGAGTATGAGAGTGAATAGATATCAACAGGCCCTGGTGCACAAGCTGAAACAATTCTTCCCATCTGACGCCGCTAGCGGCAGAGGGCATGGTTCTGTGGGCCAAGTAGTGGGGGAGAGGAGCCAAGCAGGCAGCTTGTCCAGCACTGGCAGGGGAACGCTCTCCAAGGCCTTTGCCAGTTTTATGTCACCCCAGCAAGACACTGTCACCTGTCCCCAGTCTAGGCAGAGTAGGGGGGAGCTGTACAGAAAGATGGTGAGGGAGTACCTAGCTGACCATACCAAAGTCCGTAGCGATCACTCTGCTCCATACAACTACTGGGTTTCAAAGCTGGACACGTGGCCTGAACTGGCGCTGTACGCCTTGGAGGTGCTGGCCTGCCCTGCCGCTAGCGTGCTGTCAGAGCGGGTATTCAGTGCAGCTGGTGGCGTCATCACCGCTAAGCGTACACGCCTGTTAACTGACAGCGCTGACAGGCTGACGCTTATTAAAATGAACAAAGCCTGGATTTCACCGGAATTCAAATCTCCTCCGGGGGAAAGCAGCTAAAGATTAACATTACTTATGTAACCGATTCCTCTTCTCTACTCCTCCTACTCCTCCTCCATATCGTCTTTGCCTAACGTTGACCAAAAAAACGCCATTTTTCAGAGGTCCAACTGGCACTCTTTTACCACAATTTTTCAGGAGGGCCCCCTACAGGCCCTCTCTTCAAAAAATTTTCCGGAGGTCCACCTACAGGCCCTCTCTTCAAACAATTTTTCCGGAGGTCCACCTACAGGCCCTCTCTCCAAACAATTTTTCCGGAGTTCCACCTACAGGCCCTCTCTCCAAACAATTTTTCCGGAGGTCCACCTACAGGCCCTCTCTCCAAACAATTTTTCCGGAGGTCCACCTACAGGCCCTCTCTCCAAACAATTTTTCCGGAGTTCCACCTACAGGCCCTCTCTCCAAACAATTTTTCCGAAGTTCCACCTACAGGCCCTCTCTCCAAACTATTTTTCCGGAGGTCCACCTACAGGCCCTCTCTCCAAACAATTTTTCCGGAGGTCCACCTACAGGCCCTCTCTCCAAACAATTTTTCCGGAGGTCCACCTACAGGCCCTCTCTTCAAACAATTTTTCCGGAGGTCCACCTACAGTCCCTCTCTCCAATTTTTCCGGAGGTCCACCTACAGGCCCTCTCTTCAAAAATTTTTCCGGAGGTCCACCTACAGGCCCTCTCTCCAAACAATTTTTCCGGAGGTCCACCTACAGGCCCTCTCTCCAAACAATTTTTCCGGAGGTCCACCTACAGGCCCTCTCTCCAAACAATTTTTCCGGAGGTCCACCTACAGGCCCTCTCTCCAGATCCAGTTTCCAGTTTTATTTGCGCAAACTGCGTAAATTTTATTTTTGCGATAGGTGTGAAAAATAATATTACCTGCGTATCTATATTGCCCAACATTGGATACGGTAGAAACAAGAAGACCAAACACATGCTGCCCACAGGGTTCCACAAATTCCTGGTCCACAATGTCAAGGAGCTCGAGGTTCTGTTAATGAGCAACAAGTCCTTCTGTGCAGAAATCGCCCACAACGTCTCCTCAAAGAACCTAAAGACCATTGTGGAGAGAGCAGCACAGCTCGCCATCAAAGTGACGAACCCCAATGCCAGACTGCGCAGTGAAGATAACGAATAAATATCTCTGTGGTTATTTGTGCTAAATAAAAGTTAAATAAACACAAAAAAAATTGATCTGTTCCTGTGCCTGATCCACCCAAGTTGAATCTGTCCCATCATGAGAAAGTCCCCCCAAGGAGTCCCCACTGTAACTTGCTTCTCATACAACTACCTCAACCCCCGACACCTGTGTCTCGCCATTGTCCACCACCTCCTCAGACAACACTGGTAAATCCCCACTGTCGGCACACGGAGACTGCAAAAGGTCTTGCGAATTGGGGCAGAGAATGTTCTGGGGTAGCACATCAGAGAAGGGGTGACTATGGGGTTCCAGGGAGTACGTGACCACATGCAATCTCCATCTAAAAAGTCATGCCACACTTGATCAAGCTCATAATTGACAATTGTACCGGTTGATGCTAAATTTTTAAGTTGGGGTCCTGTGTCGTCATTCTAACTACATCCGGCTGTTGTCACCACCACACACGCTAGCCCAGGGGGCACTCCTCTGGCTCTTCCAGCTCAACCTCCTTCCCCCCAGCCTGCCCCCCCCCACCTACAGGCCCTCTCTCCAAACAATTTACGTCTTTTTCCTATCTTTCTCTCTTTCCAAACTATTTTTCCGGATAGCTGCCATATACGGTATTAAACTGAGTAGTATACATAGAAGACATACCACACTTAATCAATCTCATAATTTACGACTGTACCGGTTGATGCTAAATTTTTAAGTTGGGGTCCTGCGTCGTCATTCTAACTACATCCGGCTGTTGTCACCACCACACACGCTAGCCCAGGGGGCACTCCTCTGGCTCTTCCAGCTCAACCTCCTTTCCCCCAGCCTGCCCCCCCACCTACAGGCCCTCTCTCCAAACAATTTACATCTTTTTCCTATCTTTCTCTCTCTCCAAACTATTTTTCGGATAGCTGCCATATACGGTATTAAACTGAGTAGTATACATAGAACACATACCACACTTGATCTATACTGAACGTCACTTTTAAAAATACGTCATTTTCCTCTCTTTCTCTCATTTGTCTGGGTTGCAATTAAGCACACCACGTCTGCCTAATCTAATAGTTTCCGTGTAATTGCTCCATACTGCATGTCTTTTTCCTCTCTTTCTCTCTCTCCAAACTATTTTTCCGGATAGGTGCCGTATACGGTATTAAACTCAGAAGAATACATACCGTACCGGTTGATGCTAAAGTTTTTCCAAATCCATCCAGCTGTTGTCACCACCACACACGCTAGCCCAGGGGGCACTCCTCTGGCTCTTCCAGCTCAACCTCCTTCCCCCCAGCCTGCCCCCCACCTACAGGCCCTCTCTCCAAACAATTTACCCGGATAGGGGACGTATTAGATATTGTACTGATGTTTTTTTTGGTTCTTCTTTTAATTGCCTCCTGTGATAGGCAGAGCATGGACATGTCCCCTTAGCTGCAGTAGGAAAGACACTCCCCTGGCCAGAGCAAGCTCTTTTTCCGTTTTCCGTGTTCGAAAAATCCATGAAATATATGGTCCCAAGATAGGGGACGTATACGATTTTAAACTGAGAAGAATCGATACCACACATGCCCCACTAGGAGAATTTGGGGTAATGGTGGGATTAGGCAGCCTCAGAGGCATCCATGCATGCTGCCCCTGCTGTTTCCTGTCCATTTCCGTGGTGTTTTCATCATTTTCTGAGGTTTCCAGGTTTTCACCCAGCCTTCCCTAGGCAGAGCCTTGGTCCCCTGCAAAAATGCTCGAGTCTCCCATTGACTTCAATGGGGTTTGTTATTCGAAACGAGCACCCGAGCATCGGGAAAAGTTCGACTTGAATAACGAGCACCCGAGCATTTTAGTGCTCGCTCATCTCTAGTCCTCTCCATTATGTGAGTGAGCACTGGAGTCCAGTAAGTGCATTTTACTGCTGGTTTGTGGGAGCACAGCGTCAGAATGGAAGTGAGTATGAAGATAAAACTTACATATTCAGATTCAGCATCACTTACACTATACACCGCTTACTCTAGTTCAGGGGGTGTTTCGGAGATGACAGGTTCCCTTTAAGCTCTTAACTGCAATGGATTCCATAGTAATTTTTTACTCTGTGCAGTGTTATATGATGATACAATATTTTATCTGCTTTAGAGCAAGTTGCTTTACGCAATGGTACTTACCATATAGACTAGGCTTAGAAGTAAAGGGCACCCCCTTTATGGTCGATGTCTAATAAGAAATTTCTTTTTCCTCTAATTAACTTTTTAAGTCTATTAACAGAGGTAGATCTGTTGATCAAGGAGGCAGATAGAGACATTACAATAGTTACGACTTGGTTCACAAATTCTGTCATTAAGGCTACTTTCACACGAACTTTGTGTTTTGTGGTCCGCAAATTGCGGATCTGCAAAAAAAACGGATGACGTCCGTATGGCATCTGTTTTTTTTTTGCGGATCCATTGTAACAATGCCTATCCTTGTCCGCAAAATGGACAAGAATAGGACATGTTCTATTTTTTTTTTGCGGGGCTACGGAACGGACATACGGATGCGGACAGCACACAGTGTGCTGTCAGTATTTTTTGCTGACCCATAGAAATATATGGGTCCGCATTTTATCAGCAAAAAATGCGGATCGGAGCCCACAAAATATACTGTCGTGTGAAAGAGGCCTGAGGCTTAGTTCTGGCAGAATCAGAAGTTTCTGTCTCAGGGTTATTCCTGATTCTTTGAAATGATATTTCTATCCAATGAGAAATATCTGAGATATGTTGTCCTTAGTATGGTCCCCCCCTAAATTATAATCTGGTAGCTCTCCAGTGGTGCTGTCATGAGGGATGAACTGGAAAATAGGAATTAGACTTACCGGTAATTGGGTTTCCAGGGAATCCCTCATGACAGCACACATACATTCCCTCCCATTCTATGTATTATGGAAATTTTGCATATAAGTTACTTATGATTTTAATAAATCGGTTGCATCCATCCTGGTGTAGTAATCTGGAAAAACACTGGTGGGTGGAGGTGGGAGGGACCTTTTAACCTCTCTGTTTCCTATGCCAAGAAGGTCAAAGGGGAACAACCTCCTATCTGTCTGGAACACATATTCCAAAATTCAATTGTAATCCACGTGAGGTAAAATTGTAATACAAACAGGTAATGTATAAACCACATGGATAATAGAGAATAGCAGCAAATAGAGAACCTTTTTGGAAAAGGGGGCTCCCAAATAACCTGATAAGGAGGTAAAAAGGAAAATAGGCGCGCTTAGGCGCAACTGGGGCCTTTCTGCAGAATGGGGGGAGTCCTGATTGACAGCCATGTCCACTCCAGCTGGGTGTGAGTCAAATGGGGGCAATACATTACATTAAAAAGCAGCACATAGAGAACCCTTTCTGCCAAGGGGGCTCCCAAATAACCTGAGAAGGGGGTAAAAAGGAAAATAGGCGCACTTCGGCGCAACAGGGAAATTTCTGCAGATTGGGGAGAATCCTGACCGCCATGCCCATCTGGGTGAGAGTCAAACGGGGGCAACACAAACTAAACAAAAACAACTGCCAACTAGCATCTCACCCATCAGGTGCAGTCCATGGTGTGGCTCCCATAGGTCCTCCTACAGTGTCCTTGACACTGCCAGTAGTTGGGTTCCTCATATAAGGGACCTGAAGTCGCCCTCGCTCAAGCTGCTGCTGAAGCTCATCAGAGGACGCTCCTGCCTCTTGTAGGCCATGCTCACTGTGGTGGTGGAACTCCAGTGCCCTCTTGTTCCTGAAGTTGGACTTGACCGGGTCCGGGTGGTGGTGACGCACGCTGCAGCCATTTTCGCTTTTCCGGATGCTCCTGCCGGGACAGCAGGGGTAAGGACTTCCGGCTGCAGCGGTTCCAGAAAGGTTGCATCCAGGAAAGAAGCCCCAGCTTCCCCCCGGCTGCTGCTGGCTTCATCTTCCACGGCAGCTGGTATTGGTGGACCACCGTGGATTGGAAGGTGAACGATAACATGGTCAGCTGACCCAGCTGTAAGGACTGTGGTGGTGGTGGTGGTGGTGCTGGCAGTCCAGGAATCAGAGGCTCTGGCTGAGGCTGTGGCTTTTCCCTGAATCGGAGGATGCCATCTGGAAACTCCTGCAGGCAGCGCAAGCATCCTGGACCTGGTGGTTCCGTTGTAGGCACCAGAGACTTTGAAAGGAGGGTAACCCCGGTTGCAAATGGGCCTTTCAGGAACGCCATGGGGGTGTACTCCACCTGATCCCCCACATACAGGCTATGCCGATGTTATGGCAGGTACGACTGTTTCACCGACCTGCGGCCCACAAAATACTCCTTTTCATGCTCATCATCCTGCAGGAAGCCAGACCCTCTCCCAACGGAAAACCAATCACAGTTCCCTTTCTCCATTCCAATGAAGGATCTCCCGGCCTAGGGTGGTCGAGTACCTGTATGACCCAGTCCTCCACTGTGGTTTTATAGTCGCAGAGAGTCTGTGCATGGGCCGTCACAGATGGTGGAACAATTGGGCTCTGGTGTATGGAATGGGTGGATCTCCTCCTGGGGTGGCGAAGCGGATGCTCCAGCCACTTCCGCCGCATGATCCAAAGCAGACGTTCCAGCCACACGAGCCAAAGCAGATGTTCCAGCCACTGGAGCCAAAGCAGACGTTCCAGCCGCTGGAGCCAAAGCAGACGTTCCAGCCGCAGGAGCCAAAGCAGATGTTCCAGCCGCAGGAGCCAACGCAGACGCTCCAGCCGCACAAGCCAAAGCAGACGCTCCAGCCGCCTCACGAGTCGCAGCAACAGCAACCTCAGCAGGTGGTAAGGAACACACAGGCACCTAAGCTTGGTTTCTCTGGCAGACTTGTGACACCCTGATGTCTTGAGCGGGTGGTGGTTCAGGTAAGTCGTCTCCAAAATACATCTCGTTCCAATTTGGACGCAGCTGTTTTTTAGCCATGATGCTTGCCTCTTGCTCTGAGGTCAGCACTGGTCTAAACTGGTTCAGACTTCAGAGGAGGGTGGAGCACTGAGGGAGGAGTCTTCACTCCCTATACGTGCAAAACAGTTAGCTCCCGGTGGGCCGGGCTGGTTTTTTCCAGTTCTGAGAGGGCGTATCTTCACTTTCCCGCTCTTACTCGGGCATATCGTCATTGTCCCGACTCATGCAGAATGCGTACGTTTCTTACGTTTCATAGTATCGTACATATCGTTAGCGTGTAAAATGTTGCAAAGATTTATGAATAATACGAAGCGAATCCAAAGAAATTCAGATTCGTTTCGCAGCTGAAAATTTCCAAGATTCGATACGAATCTACGAAGAGGCGAATAGATTCGCTCATCTCTACCGTGCAGCCAGCCAATCAGCAGATTAATGGGGGTTAAAAACCATTCTACTAATACTACTGATTTTGGGGTGTTCACGTTCTTTTATGCATAATTCCATTCATCCTTGCTTCTGGGGTAAAATTGCAGCCTGATACCACTGATTGTCTGGTGTCCACACTCTTATACATAAATAAATCTATTAATCCTTGATTCTGTATTTAAGCTGAAATTGCAGTATGCAGTGGAGATGGAGACAGGGAGTCCCTCTGAGTCCCTTGCACAAATAGCCAGATGCATGCTGAGTTGCTTGCTTAGTGAGAGCCGTATTATCACCATTCGGGAGAGGGATAACTACTGGCTCTACACTATGTTACACCCTCGCTAGTGGTCCGAAATTATTTTTACTACCTTTGTGCCATCGCCCATCCTCACGAAGGTCTGACCAGGGGAGCCCTGTGCGCTCATGCTCCACTGCCAAGACTGCTGGAGGGGGACGGGGGGAAGGAGCAGCACCAGCTCCATCAGCAGCAACTTAAGTCTAGAGTCTCTAATAAGCACTTTGCCCTGGACAAGCTTGCCTGCCCAGCCAGTAGTGTGGCATCAGGGTGGGTGTTTAGTGCAACGGGGGCATAGTTACCCAAAGAGAACTTGCCTTTTTGCAAGTTGACTCCTCATGCTGTTGCCACACTCACCATTCTGTGACTGGGCCACTGTGACTCCTCTTGCTGTTGCCTCCTTCACCACTCTGTGATGGGGCCCACTAGTGTCCTTGTTTGGCCTTGTTGACATCACTGTGTATTTTTCCCTTATTCTGATGTGTCAAAAGGACAGAAAAATGAAAAACACAATGGATTCTGTCTTTGGAGCATCCATAAGGCCTCTATCACATGGTCAGTATTTTGCATCAGGATTTGCTCATGATTTGGAAGCTAAAAGTAGGAGTGGGTACAAAACATAGAAGGCATGCAAATATACCAATCACGGGTCATCTCTGTTTTGGATCCACTCCTGTTTTTTTGGCCTTCTTTAGGAAGAAATTTTTGGTTTTAAAAAAATTTAACATGTCAGATACATAGAAACATAGAAGATTGACGGCAGAAAAAGACCACCTGGTCCATCTAGTCTGCCCTTTTATTATCCTTTCATTTTTATCTTAGGATAGATACATGTTTATCCCAGGCATGTTTAAATTCAGTTACTGTGGATTTATCAACCACCTCTGCTGGAAGTTTGTTCCAAGCTTCTACTACTCTTTCAGTGAAATAATATTTTCTAATGTTGTTCTTGATTTTTCCCCCAACTAACCTCAGATTGTGCCCCCTTGTTCTTGTGTTCTGTTTCTTATTAATAACACTTCCCTCCTGAACTTTATTCAGTCCTTTAACATATTTAAAAGTTTCAATCATGTCCCCCCTTTCTCTTCTTTCCTCCAGACTATACATATTAAGAACTCGGAGTCTTTCTTGATAAGTTCTATGTTTTAGACCTTCCACCATTTTTGTAGCTCTTCTTTGGACCCGTTCTATTTTAGCAATATCCTTTTGCAGGTGAGGTCTCCAGAATTGAACACAGTATTCCAGATGTGGTCTCACTAGAGCTCTATACAGAGGGATCATTATCTCCCTCTTTCTGCTCGTTATACCTCTAGCTATGCAGCCAAGCATACGATTTGCTTTCCCCACCGCCTGGCTGCATTGATACCCAGCTATATATTGTGAGCAGAGATGAGTGAAGTTTGGAAAAATTAGATTCGGACGATTTGCAGAAGTTTGATATGTTATATATTTGATATGTTCTAAATTAATTTGTTACGAATCACAATAAATCTGGTATACCCAGGCCACTCTGCTGAATCATATGTATCCCACTTGGTGGCCCAATCTCATTGTAAAGGCTTGGCACTTAAACTGCAGTGAGAGGGTATCGCTGTGTTTATTACATTCTAGTGCACCCATATTCATAGTTAATCTGTAGGTACTGTGCCGTCAGTATTACAGGCAGTTGTTAATTATTGCCGTCTACAATCACTACAATAACAGAGTCAGGTCTCAGTTATCGACATGGACTTAAATGGGTTCTCCAAGTTAAATTTATTGATGACCTAGGGGTCATCAATAAGGGGTAGTGGTGAGTAGGTGTAATTACACTTAACCTCCCCATTCATTTCAATAGGAAGGATCGCTCCCATACAAGTCTATGGGAGCGATTCTTCCCATTGAAATGAATGGGGGGGGGGGTTAGGTGTAATTACACCTACTCACCACTACCCCTGATACGGCCAGCATGTAAACAGTGAAGAGGAGGCAGCGCTGGTACGGCGCGCGTCTCCTCTTCAAACAGCTGATCTGAACCCCTTTAACCGTTCAGTGCCCCAAGATTCAAGTAGTGGCCCCATGAAAGAGTGGGGATGGTAGCAGCAGCGGCAATAGTGTTCCCATGACAGAGTGGGGGAGGTGATGGCAGTAACCGTGACAATAGTAGCCCCATGACAGAATAGGGATGGTGGTGGGAGCAGTAGGCAGTTACTGTACAGTGACAAAAGTGGCAGAGTGGGAAGGGGGTATGCAGCAGCAGTGGCTGTAAGGCTGTATTAACATCACTGCTTATATTTCAATTCTACTGATCCATCAAAAGAACATAAAACAAACAATAAGAAATATATATTTAGTTTGCTGTTAACCCTTACTGTGTTGCAAGAAAAAAATTATTAACATGAATAATCTACCAAAAAAGTGAAATTTTGAAATTTCACCTCAATTTTCCTTTAATTCTTGTGGAACACCTCAAGGGTTAACAAAGTTTGTAACAGCAGTTTTTTATAATTTGAAGGGTGTAGTTTCTAAAATGGGGTCATTTATGGGTGGGTTTCATTATGTAAGCCCCTCAAAATCACTTTATATCTGAATTGGTGCTTAAAAAAATGGTTTTGGAAAATTTGGTGAAAATTTGAAAAATGGCTTCTAAACTTCTAAGCCCTCTAACGTCCTAAAAAGTAAAATGACATTTATAAAATGATGCCAACATAAAGTAGACATATGGGGAATGTAAAATAATAACTATTTTTGGAGGTATTACTATGTATTTTGAAAATAAACATCTAAATCAAGTCCCCAGACTCAAAAGAAGAATCTGCGACGTGGATATAAATACTATGTACTAACTCCTATAAACAATAATATCCACAAATCATTATAACCATACTTCTTTATTGATTAAAAAATCAAAATAGACACAATAAACACATATATAGCAATATGGTGGACGCACATAGACAGGGGAAATGTACAAAAAAGAAAAGAAAAGGGCGCCGTCCTGCGGGGACGCACCACACCGCCAGCCAACAACTGAACAGTGAGCCCAGTGTAATGTGCAGAGAGAATTACACCCGGCATATAAAAGCCATGGTACCTACAGTAATAACAAGCACAAAACACTGGACTGCAGAAACAAAACATCAATATCAAAAGGAAATTTGTATACCAAAATCACGGTGGCAAAACGAGGTGTGCCTGCCCGCAGGACAGCGTCCGTTCCCGACGCCGTTTCGCCAAAAGGCTTCTTCTGGGGAATACACATAACAGGGGTGCCCCCACCCTCATATCCTAAAAACACAGCTGTTAAAAATTTAGCAATAATTACCACATGGCAGTACAGCTACATATGAGACGCCGCACTCCGTAAAACCCGATCTACACCGGAAGTGTGCAACAGGAAGTCGTCATACCAACTGGAAACAAGGCAATGCGCTCCAGAGTGGAACGCACCGCACGCCGCATCGCGGCATAGCACCACCGGGAGCGGAGCGTTCCACAATGGAACGCATCGCCCACAAATCCCATTCCATTAACCCTACACATATCGGATACAAGTGCAACCTAATCAGTGGGCGGCATCTCAATAAAACCATAGTATACTGGGGCTTGCATAAAGGAAAAAGAATAATTCAATACCATAAATACATAAAAACATTACACATACTATAAAAGTACATAAATACCATGATTTGATATATGTCTGAAACGTCAGATCATATATAATTAAGGTGCAAATAGTGAAAATGTAAACATGATACAATTAATATGCAGCAAATACAGCCATAAATACATATATAATAAATGAATAAATAAATAAAAGACGTGGATAAGGCAAAAAATTATTAAGGCAAAAAATTATTAATATCGTGACAAAATGAAAGTGAAGGTGACATCAGTGCAAAAAACGTGCCCAGTGAACATGCAGTGAGGAAAAAACTAAATACATTTATTGAGAAGATGATAAAAATCAGTTAATAAAAACCAATTAATCAATTATACAAAATGTGAATCAAAAACATGATAAGATAACGTATGTGTATATAAAGTTGGTATCAAAAATTCATAGTCCAAAAAAACAAAATTCGCCCCAGACAAACATTGCCGACCGATGTAGCAGTCTGAAGAAATCTAAAAGAAGAAAAGAACAAGGTAAAAACAATATGAAATAGATATGGGGGAGATAAAGACACCTGAACTAAAAACAAAACATAAAATAATGTACCCAGACTAAATAAAGTTCCAATACAGTGGCCAATAGATTACAGAAATGGTGCGAATGAGATTTCCTCATTCAAACCATTAGGAGTAACACAGTTGAATTCATGAATCCATTTGACTTCTTTCTGAGCCAATAGTTTTTTCCAGTTCCCACCTCGTGACGAGATAAATACCCGATCGAGTGACCATCACAATCGTGAGAATCCCTGAAATGTCTTGGGATGGTTTTAAGTTTGGTTATGTCCTTCTCATCCCTGGCATTCTCTATGCCCAACAAATGTTCCCTAATACGTCTCCTCAACTCCCTGGATGTCATGCCTATATAGGCGAGATTGCATGGGCAAATAGCAAGGTATATAACCCCTGGTGTGCAGCAATTGATGTTATATGTAATTTTAAACTGACGATCAGGGTTAGTGGTGATGGAAAAGTGTGTTGCTCCATCCATATTAGGACATGCAACACACTTCCCACACGGTGAAGAACCCCATCTTGGGCCCCTAATACCAGAGCCACCGAGAGGATTATCTCTCATATAGTGGCTCCGTACAAGAATATCCCTTAGATTTTTTGACCTTCTGTATGTCATTGATGGTGTATCAGGGAGGACTTTATACAAGATGGGATCTAATTTTAAAACGTCCCAATGCTTCGTGAGAATAGATCTCATCCGTTGCCACTGTGGATTACAGGTTGAAATAAACCTTTCCTTATAGTCCTCTTGTTTACCCCTGCGCTTCTTTTGACTACCACTCAGGAGTTGGTCCCTCTTCAGTACCTTGGCCTTCTCGAGTCCTGTGATAATACTTGATGTAGGGTAACCACGCTCATAAAACCGCTGGGCTAATGCACATGATTGTTGTCCAAAATTTTCTTCCGTGGAGCATATACGACGCAGTCTTAAAAACTGACTGTATGGAATATTGTGTATGAGGCTACGAGGGTGACACGAGTTGGCATGTAGAAGAGCATTCGTAGCTGTTTCCTTTCGAAATAGTTCAGTTGTCACTTGACCCAGGTCATCCACATTCACCTTAACGTCCAAAAAATCCAGATCGGTCCGGGTGATCCTGTAGGTTAATTTAATGTTGAGCCTATTATTATTCAGATAGTCCATAAATTGGCGGAGGTCAGACTGAGGGCCCTGCCACACCATGAAAATGTCATCGATGTAGCGGGCCCACATCTGAACCCCACCAACCAGCGGACATGAATCTCCATGGAAGATCGTCCTCTCCCACAGCCCCAGGAAAAGGTTAGCATAGGACGTTAGCATGGCCGTCCCCTGGAGCTGCAGGAAGAACGACCCCCCAAACAGAAAAAAGTTATGGGTAAGAACAAAACCCAACAATTCAACAACAAACTCACCCATCTCCTCACTGATGGTTGAAGTCTCTAGAAAAAAACAGACAGCCTCTATTCCATCGCTGTGACGGATGCTTGTGTATAATGACTCGACTTCACAGGCTACCAACCACATATCGGACTCCAATTGAAGACCATTCAAGCGACACAAGAAGTCCGTAGTGTCCTTGAGAAAAGAAGGCAATTGTTCAACCAACGGTTTTAACATGGTATCGATGAATTTGCACGCTGGTTCACACAAATTCCCGACTCAATTGGGCAGCCCGTGGTTGTATCGCATTCTTATGTACCTTCGGAAGAAGGTACAGGCTTGCAATGCGTGGACACTTTGGGATTAAACAATCAGCCTGTTTTTGTGTAATGATCCCTTTATCCTTTGCAGCAGAAATTATCCGGGTCAACTCCAATTTATATGCTTCACTTGGATTAAACATAAGTCTCTTATAACAGGAGGTGTCCCTTAGTTGGCGTAGGGCTTCCCTCTCGTACATGGTTTTTGGCCACACAACAACGTTACCACCCTTATCCGCCTGTTTTAAAACGACATCATTCATCTGTTTTAATTCGCGGATAGCATTTCTCTGTGCTTGTGACAAATTATGTTTCTGTGGGTGAGATGGAATTTGATGAAATTCTCTAGCCACCAATTGCACAAAAGTATGAATGGTAGGAAAAGATGTCAAAGGGGAACATTTTTTGGATTTAGGGAGGAGCGAACTAGGAAATTTACCTACCCCCAATTCCTCCCCCAGTTGTTGTTCCTCCAGAAGTTCCACGAGAGTAGTTACTGCCTCCTTCTCAGCTCTGGTGTTTAATTCATCTTGGGGGCTCCCCTTATAAAACATCTTTTTAAAAATCAACCTTCTGGCAAAAAGGTGAAGGTCCTTTATGGCTGTAAAAGAATCATAATTACCAGAAGGGGCAAAATTAAGGCCATAGCTCAGCACATGCAACTGTGCCTCAAAAAACACTATATCAGAGAGGTTAATTACCTTAAGTGGTGTTTTGCCTTGTGGATCATTGACTCTTCTCTTTACATCAACACGATCCGAGGCGATCTCCTTCCTTTTTTGTCTCCTAAAAGGTGTTCTCACCAGTCGATTAGACACCTCAAATCCTGTAGAAGCACTAGAAGACATCGAATTAGACCTCATCCGAATCCCATTATCTGTTGACCGCCATTTGTAGACCCGATTATTTTCAAAGTCCTGTAGGTCCCTTTGGAACTTCTTATTCTTTATAGCTTTAATTTGTTTCTCCCAAATGGCATAGGCATCATTGATTTCCTTCTCCCATGCTTCTTTCTGACCAATAGACAGTGAGAGCAACAGCTTCTCACTATCTGTTGTAATCTCGCTGTCTATTTCAGACAGCGTTTGATTATTCAAATCAACAATTAGCTGTAACAGAGCTCTAGAGCAACTGTTGCAAATCTCCTCCCATTTGTTTAGAAATTCACTATCCTGACTCCCATACGTTGGGGGGATCTGGACTCTCAAGCCACGTGGAATTAAATCCCGTCTTATATAATTTTGCAATGATACCTTATTCCACCATGTCCTCATTTGTCTGTGATATAATCTTTTCAGGCCAATCTTCAATTCTTTGGCACATCCATAGTCCGGATTCCCATCTCCATTACGTCCACCACCAAATACCGTATTTTTCGCCCTATAAGACGCACTTTTTTCCCCCAAAAGTAGGGGGGAAAATGTGGTGCGTCTTATAGGGCGAATACAAGTGAGCGCTTCCATAAGGAAGCGCTCACTTGTACGTAGGGACCCCCATCAGACCTCAGATCAGCCCACCCAGCCACTTAAAGACCATACTTACCTGTTCTGCGCTGCCGCTGCCCTCCGGTCCCACGCTCCGCGCTCCTCTCTCTTCCTTGCCGGCATGCACTATGACCTGAGGCTGCAGCGTCACGTCATAGTGCGCGCCGGCAGGGAAGAGAGAGGAGCGCGGAGCGTGGGACCGGAGGGCAGCGGCAGCGCAGAACAGGTAAGTATGGTCTTTAAGTGGCTGGGTGGGCTGATCTGAGGTTTGATAGGGGCACAAGATGCTAATCTGAGGTCTGATGGGGGCACAATATGCTAATATGAGGTCTGTTGGGGGCACAATAGGCTAATCTGAGGTCTGTTGGGGGCACATTCTGCTGATCTGAGGTCTGATGGGGGCACATACTGTTGATCTGAGGTCTGATGGGGGCACATACTGTTGATCTGAGGTCTGATGGGGGCACATACTGTTGCTCTGAGGTCTGATGGGGGCACATACTGTTGCTCTGAGGTCTGATGGGGGCACATACTGTTGATCTGAGGTCTGATGGGGGCACATACTGTTGCTCTGAGGTCTGATGGGGGCACATACTGTTGCTCTGAGGTCTGATGGGGGCACATACTGTTGCTCTGATGGGGGCACATTCTGCTGATCTGAGATATGATGGGGGCACATTCTGCTGATCTGAGGTCTGATGGGGGCACATTCTGCTGATCTGAGGTCTGGTGGGCGCACAGTGAGATGGTATGGGGGCACAGTGGGCTGATATGGGGCCATAGTGGGCTGATCTGAGGTCTGGTGGTGGGCTGACATGGAGGGCTGACATGGGGGTCTGATGTGATGTCCTGAAATTTATGGGCAGTCTGATAAGAGGATCTGATGAAAAATATTTTTTTCTTATTTTCCTACACTAAAACCTAGGTGCGTCTTATGGGCCGGTGCGTCTTATAGGGCGAAAAATACGGTACATCTTCCACTTGGGATTGCCACAAAGCGGCACGAGTGGAGAAATCCATCCTGAAAAATTCTATCAGGGTACTAGACTATCTTCTAGAAAAAAGAAAATAGATAATAAACACCTAAATCAAGTCCCCAGACTCAAAAGAAGAATCTTCGACGTGGATATAAATACTATGTACTAACTCCTATAAACAATAATATCCACCTTCACTTTCATTTTGTCACGATATTAATAATTTTTTGCCTTAATAATTTTTTGCCTTATCCACGTCTTTTATTTATTTATTCATTTATTATATATGTATTTATGGCTGTATTTGCTGCATATTAATTGTATCATGTTTACATTTTCACTATTTGCACCTTAATTATATATGATCTGATGTTTCAGACATATATCAAATCATGGTATTTATGCACTTTTATAGTATGTGTAATGTTTTTATGTATTTATGGTATTGAGTTATTCTTTTTCCTTTATGCAAGCCCCAGTATACTATGGTTTTATTGAGATGCCGCCCACTGATTAGGTTGCACTTGTATCCGGTATGTGTAGGGTTAATGGAATGGGATTTGTGGGCGATGCGTTCCATTGTGGAACGCTCCGCTCCCGGTGGTGCTATGCCGCGATGCGGCGTGTGGTACGTTCCACTCTGGAGCGCATTGCCTTGTTTCCAGTTGGTATGACGACTTCCTGTTGCACACTTCCGGTGTAGATCGGGTTTTACGGAGTGCGGCGTCTCATATGTAGCTGTGCTGCCATGTGGTAATTATTGCTAAATTTTTAACAGCTGTGTTTTTAGGATATGAGGGTGGGGGCACCCCTGTTATGTGTATTCCCCAGAAGAAGCCTTTTGGCGAAACGGCATCGGGAACGGACGCTGTCCTGCGGGCCTGCACACCTCGTTTTGCCACCTTGATTTTGGTATACAAATTTCCTTTTGATATTGATGTTTCGTTTCTGGAGTCCAGTGTTTTGTGCTTGTTATTTGGTACCATGGCTTTTATATGCCGGGTGTAATTCTCTCAACACGTTACACTGGGCTCACTGTTTAGTTGTTGGCTGGCGGTGTGGTGCGTCCCCGCAGGACGGCGCCCTTTTCTTTTTTGTACATTTCCCCTGTCTATGTGCGTCCACCATATTGCTATATATGTGTTTATTGTGTCTATTTTGATTTTTTAATCAATAAAGAAGTATGGTTATAATGATTTGTGGATATTATTGTTTATAGGAGTTAGTATGTATTTTGAAAGTAGAGAAATTGAAATTTGGAAATTTTTCCAAATTTTTGGTAAATTTGGTATTTTTTTTACAAATAAAAATGAAATATTTTGCCCAAAATTTACTACTGTCGTGAAGCACAATATGTGACGAGAAAACAATCTCAGAATGCCCTGGATAAGTAAAAGCGTTCCAAAGTTATTACCACATAAAGTGACACATGTCAGATTTGCAAAAAATGGCCTGGGCAGAAAGGTGAAAACAGGCCCGGGGTTGAAGGGGTTAATCTACTTATGCTTTGTTGTCATTGTGTTTTGTGTTTATTGTTTATTTTAATTTACATTGTAACCCCTTCTACCTGGAACAGTTTTCACCTTCCTGACCAGCCCATATTTTACAAATCTGATAGGTGTCATTTTATCAGAACCAATGGGACTCAGTAATTCATAAAAAGTATACCTTTTTTAATACATATTTCAATCATTTACAAAATAAATAACTGGAAAGGGGGAGAGCAGAACGATGGAAAAGAGATACAGAGAAATAACAGGGGGGGGGGGGTCAATGTTCCAATGGTATGATATTTATTACTGTGTGACTATGTTGTCTATAGATCCTACTGTTCCACTACATTCATACCATTTAAGGCCAATCAAGTGGACAATATCATGAATAATACGGATTAATACCAAATCTTTACACAGGGGGCCCAAGGAGAACCTCTTTGGTAGCTATCTCAGGGTACCACCCATGTAGTTAATTATGCTGCCGCAACTATTGTCAGTTATATTGCTATCACACACATCTTAACTGCGTAGAGCATAACTACCACAGAGGTCTAAGGCTACTTTCACACTAGCGTTTTTAATTTCCGGTATTGAGTTCAGTCATAGGGGCTCAATACCGGAAAAAAACGCTTCAGTTTTGTCCCCATTCATTGTCAATGGGGACAAAACTGAACTGAAGACAACGGAATGCTCCTGAAAGCATTCCGTTCCGTCTTCAGCCCGGAGAACAAACCGCAGCATGCTGTGGTTTTCTCTCCGGTCCGGGCATCCGCACCAAGACGGATCCGGAATGACCCCCAATGCAAGTCAATGGGGACGGATCCATTTGGTGTGACACACCAGTAATCCGGATCTGTCCTCCATTGACTTGCAATGGGGGGTCATTCCGGATCCGGCTACGCATATACAGAAATACATACAGACATACATACGTACTCACACATACACACAAACACATACATACTCACATACTCCAGGCAGGGACGCCGGCAGCATGTCTTCACGCGCCTCCTGCGCGCAGCTATGACGTTTCCCCACTGCGCCCAGCAGAGGGCGCTGTGGGGAATCGTCATCACTGCGCGCAGGAGGCGCGTGAAGACGTGCTGCTGGCATCCCTGGCTGGAGTATGTAAGTATGTATGTGTTTGTGTGTATGTGTGTGTATGTATGTTCTCTGTGTCTGTGTCAACATGTGTGGGGCCGGAGCGCTGCTCCGGCTCCACACATGTATCAGCGGCAGTACGGATCCGTGCTGCCGCTAGTGTGAAAGAGGCCTAAGCTAAATAGAGTTGGTAAACAGAAGCCTTCAGGGTGAAAGTGCATCAAGATGTTTGTGCTTGAGGCCATGTTCCCGATTTTACACCAAATCATGTCACAGGTAGTAATTTGATGTTCAAATGCTTTTTGATGCATTTCTATTTACCAGCTCTATTTAGCTTTTTAAAACAGATAGTGATACCTCATAAAATAGTTATTACTTAACATTCCCCATATGCCTACTTTATATTGGCATAATTTTGTAAATTTCATTTTATTTTTTTAGGACATTAGAAGGCTTAGAAAATTTTAGAAGCAATTCTCAATTCTGATTTTACAAACTTTGTTAACCCTTTAGGAGTTCCACAAGGAAAATGGAGATGAAATTTTAAAATTTCACTTTTTTTGGCAGATTTTCCTTTTAAATCCATTTTTTCCGTAACACAACAAGGGTTAAAAGCCAAACAAAACTCAAAATCTAAGACCTGGATACATTTATTTTTGAACCATTCCATTGTAGATTTTGCTTTATGTTTGGGATCATTGTCTTGTTGGAAGATAAATCTCCATCCTAGTCTCAGGTCTTTTGCAGACTCCAACAGGTTTTCATCCAGAATGGTCCTGTATTTGGCTCCATCCACCTTCCCATCAATTTTAACCATCTTCCCTGTCCCTGCTGATGAAAAGCAGGCCCAAACCATGATGCTGCCACCACCATGTTTGACAGTGGGGATGGTGTGTTCAGGGTAATGAGCTGTGTTGCTTTTATGCCAAACATATCGTTTTGCATTGTTTCCAAAAAGTTGGATTTTGGTTTCATCTGACCAGAGCACCTTCTTCCACATGTTTGGTGTGTCTCCCAGGTGGCTTGTGGCAAACTGTAAACAAGACTTTTTATGGATATCTTTGAGAAATGGCTTTCTTCTTGCCACTCTTCCATAAAGGTCAGATTTATGAAGTGTTCGACTGATTGTTGTCCTATGGACAGACTCTCCCACCTCAGCTGTAGATCTCTGCAGTTCATCCAGAGTGATCATGGGCCTCTTGGCTGCATCTCTGATCAGTCTTCTCCTTGTTTTAGGTGACGGTTTAGAGGGATGGCCGAGTCTTGGTAGATTTGCAGTGGTCTGATACTCCTTCCATTTCAATATGATCGCTTGCACAGTGCTCCATGGGATGTTTAAAGCTTGGGAAATCTTTTGGTATACAAATCCGACTGTAAACTTCTCCACAACAGTATCATGGACCTGCCTGGTGTGTTCCTTGGTCTTCATGATGCAGAACCCTGAGACTATCACAGAGCAGGTGCATTTATACGGCGACTTGATCACACACAGGTGGATTCTATTCATCTTCATCAGTCATTTAGGACAACATTGGATCATTCAGAGATCCTCAATGAACTTCTGGAGTGAGTTTTCTGAACTGAAAGTAAATGGGCCGAATAATTTTGCACGCCCAACTTTTCAGTTTTATTATTACAAAAAAAGTTTAAATGATCCAATAAATTTCGTTCCACTTCACAATTGTGACCCACTCGTTGTTGATTCTTCACCAAAAATTAAAAATGTTATATCTTTTTGTTTGAAGCCTGAAATGTGGCAAAAGGTTGAAAAGTTCCAGGGGGCCGAATACTTTCGCAAGGCACTGTATATACTAGTATAGACATTTCAGGAGAGCTCTATGTAAAGGGAACCTGCCAGCTGGATTTTTAGACTTCATTGTGCCAGGACTCCATGAATATCGAGACAAAGAACTCTGGCTAGATGACATGAGTGAGCAATCGTTTTCTGCACTATTTCTTATTAGCTGGCACAATTAAAAACATTGTGGGAAAGCCTTATAACGTGGTTGGGATGGTTTAAAGTTGAGAATCCAGCTGATAGGCTCCCTTTAATTGTTGTTTGGTATAACTATGGTAATCTCTAATATATTAAAATATAAGAAATGGCTTGGACAATTAATAGGTGCATTCAGTACATTTCTAATCTATTACATCACTGGTATTCTGAAGTTCAGCCTAAAGCTCCATTCACACGTCCGTATTTTTCCAGATTTTTGGTCCGTTTTTTGCAGATCCGTGTTTCCGCAAAAACCTTCCGTTTTTACCAATTGTACATCCTCATCCGTTCCGTTTTTCTGCAAAAAAAAGGAGGAATATATGTTGGTAGGGTATTTATTTCTATTTC
The DNA here is from genome assembly GCA_900303285.1 of Rhinella marina. Taxonomy (NCBI): domain Eukaryota; kingdom Metazoa; phylum Chordata; class Amphibia; order Anura; family Bufonidae; genus Rhinella; species Rhinella marina. The sequence continues at coordinate 29,311 of ONZH01022834.1, read as the reverse complement.
CTGGAAACGGATCCGCAATTGCGGATGATATGCGGATGACATATTGATGCATTCCACATATCATCTGCATTTTTTGCGGACCCATTGAATATAATGGGACCACGGACCGAATATGCGGACAAAAGTAGGACAAGCTCTATCTTATTTGCGGATCTGCATAACGGAACGGAACTACGGATGTGGACAGTATATGGAGTGCTCTCCGCATTTTTTCAGGACCCATTGAAATGAATGGATCCGCATCCTATCCGCATGATTTGCGGATCGGATGTGGATCGTATCAGGAAAGAAAAACAGGCCTAAATGACAGGGTTATGAAAAGGTAAAACATCTTTTATGTCTTACATTTATGCATTTATTTAATCTTTATACTTTAACTTTCCTCATAGATATCCATAATGTACAGAGATCATAGACAACCATATGATAATATTACTATTACTACAGTATATATCATATAAAATCATGTGTTAATATCTATGATGATTTACATAATAAAAGTTAACACTTTTCAATGAAAGACAAAATGTCCAATGTGATAATTATTAAAATAATAGAATCGGGGGGGGGGGGGGGTTGGAGTCAGCCACTGCTCCCGAGCGTTATAGCCCAAAGCAGCTACTTCCTGACCGTGGCAAGACCCCTTTGGGGATTTTAACTTTCATCTGATCATCTGGCACAACTATGGCCAAAAAAAAACATGCAGAAGCCCAAGAAAGCTCACAGACTTCTTCCCTCCGACGAAAGCCTCACAAGATGGTACGGTCTGCTCAGCACCAGGCACATGTGGCGGCAATTCCGGTGGAACCAGCCCCAGCTCCTCGGCAATGGTTAGTGGTTCCCCTCCACACAATAGATCCCTGTCTTCTAGCCCATGCTCCGATATCTCTGGGAGGGATCCAACTCCTCTACACCAGCGTAATACTGAGAAAGGCACACAAAAGCAGCAAGGCCTAAAGCTCCTGCAGGAAGCGGGTAATGAGTTGTCATTGCCCACACAGACTAAGTCTCTAGGGGCCTCAGCGGCACCTCTGAAACATTCTTTATTGAGATCTCTGTTAGCTGAACTCAAGATCTCCATACAGCATGATTTCCATACAGCATTTGCTAATTTATCTCAAGAACTCATGTCCTTAGGGGGCGAACATCGCATGTGGAAAACAAAATGGCTGAACTTACTACAGCACATAATGAGATTGTTTATGTCAGTAATGCACTGGAGCAAGAAGTTCTATCCCTCCAAATGAAGTTAGCTGATATGGAGGACAGGTCCAGACGAAACAATGTAAGGTTTAGAGGGGTCCCGGAGACAGTCAAAATGGAGGAATTAAAAGACTTCCTTACAGATTTGTTTGTATATCTGCTGCCTAGTGCCCCTGCCACTGATTTAATAGGGCACATAGACTGCCCAAACCCAAATCTATCCCACCTTCTGCACAACGGGATGTCATAGCTCGTAAGGGCTTCCTGAAAGATTCAAAGAAGTGTCCTTGTTTGCGGATCTCTCAGTGGCCACAATCGCAAGATGCAGAGAATTTGCAGAAGCAACAAAAACCCTGAGGGATAACAACATCCCTTACCGCTGGGGATTTCCAGTAAAGCTTATTACTAAAAATAGAGGCAAGCATTTGGCTACATCACCTATGGAGGCTCTGCGACTCTGCTCTGAAGGGAACCTGCTGTCTACCGAAAAGTTCACCAATACAAACAAAAGGATCTCGCCGCAGCGTGTCTCAGAAGAATGGCAGACCGTCTCCTATAGAAAACGCCACACAGTATGAACTGGAGTTAGCTGTTTTTTCTTTTTTCTTTTAGCTCACAATTACTTTTGATAACTAACTTTATGTGCAGATAATCAAGAGTTGTTTTGTTCTGTGGTTGAACTGCTACACAGATCATATGTCTTTCAAGGCCAGGTGAGGTCTCTGCCTTCATTTTGGGCTTCGCCTGGCTCTAGAACGTTTGGTTAGAATTTCCTATTCTGACTCCCCTCAAATACTGCAACTTATGCATGTACCTGGACTTTTACCGGTTCCATTTGGTTTGTCTTAGTTATTGTTTTAGTTGGTGTCTCAAGTACCTGATATACTATACCTTTAGTGAAGGTCACAAATGGAGGTTTGTTGGTCCTCAGCTGCATTATATCCACACTCTGATTTATGCAATGGAGTTGTCCTCATCAGGAGATGGCAGAGGTAAGGGGGATATGAGCTCGGCTCTTTGCTGTCCACTGACTCCTGAATATGGTCATTAAGTTTGTTTCACTTAATGTCGAGGGACTCAACTCCCCATATAAGCGCTCAAAAGTTTGGAGGGAGGCATTAAAATTGGGAGCTGATGTGCTTTGTCTCCAGGAAACTCATTTGAACACTAATAATAGGTGTAGATTGAAGCATGTCTGATTTCCTCAGACTGTATTTACAGTACTCAGCTCCTGCTGCACAGAAAAAAGAGGAGTGTCCATAGCTATTAAAAATACCATTGCATTTTCTTTAACTATGGGGATAGTGGACAGTGATGTTAGGTTTGTGATTTTATTATGTTTAATTAACAATTCACCATATACCCTGGTGTCCTTATACGCCCCTAACACAGGTCAAATCGCATTTCTCTCCTTGTTACTACAAAAACTACCCCAAGAGCCTTATAGAGCACTAGTGGTTGTAGGAGATTATAATAAGACAGTATGGCCTTCCATGGACTCTACCTCAACTTCAATGACTAATACCTCTTCACTCTTTAATATATTTTCTTTGTTACATAGGCGCGGCCTGTATGATGTCTGGCCGATCCACCACCCCACTGAGCATGATTGCACCTTTTTCTCTCCAGTACATAAGGTATACATCCGATTTGACTATTTCTTGGTGGATAAGTCCACCCTCCCGAAGGTCCTAAATTTCACCATACATACTAGTAATTGGTCGGACCATGCCCCTATCACCATGAGTGTCAATGAGCAATTTGAACATCGTCCATTCTCCCTTTGGAAACTACACACCTATATATTGCAACATCCCGAATATCTTCCACAAACTAGGGAATGTCTTAAAGATTTCTTTCATTTTAATGATAATGGAGCAACATCTGAGGCCATTTTGTGGTGTGCTCTTAAGGCGACCATTAGGGGGCATTTTATTAAACAATCTTCCTATGACAAATGATCCAGACAAATCCAAGAGCTCTCCCTACAACAGCAATTAGGAGATTTACATAGACTAAATAAAATCAGCTTCTCCTAAGAAAGAGAAAAGATTACTAAGATCCAGTCTAGTCTTCATGAGATGGATCTACATAAATATGAATTTACTTTGAAAAAATTGAAACTGAACCATTACTGGTATGTAAATAAAGCTGGCTCTTTGCTAGCATGCCAACTCAAGACACCACCCCAACGGCTCTAAAATAATGGACCCTCAGGGAATAGCGGTCCATTCTCCCTATAATTTACAGCTTGATCAATCTACCATACAACTTACCAATTCACCTATTGAATCATTCCTCTCCCAGATATCCTTACCCAAAATAGCTATACCTCACTCACATCTCTTGACTAAGGAATTCAATGAATCCAAAGTCTTGAAAGCAATAATGTCCTTGAAACTGAATAAATCCCCTGAGCCTGATGGGTTTTCAAATGAGTTTTACAAAGTATTAGGTCCACTATTATGCCCTTATCTGACCAAACTCTTTAATAAATCCTTTCTGCCTGAAATGTTAGAGGAGGTGATAGTGACCCTTCCCAAATCTGGGAAAACTCCCAATAGTCCAGCTAATTTTCGTCCAATTTCTCTATTAAATGGAGATCTCAAACTGTATTCCAAGGTAATACGTATTCCAAGGTAATACGTAGCTAACCACTTGGCTCCGATTCTACCCACACTTATTGAGGTTGATCAGGTGGGATTTGTAAAGGGCCGCCAGACGTCAGATGGTACACGTAGATTTCTCAATGTCTTATCGGTGGTGGGATCAGGTCGGATGCCTTCTCTGCTTCTATCTTTGGATGCGGAGAAGGCGTTCGATCGAGTACATTGGGGTTATTTATCAGCGGTACTTTGCAGCTTTGGATTTACCTCTATGCTGATAAGATCCATCATGTCCTTGTAAACTTGCCCTACAGCAAAAGTTTCCACATCTAGTCCCTGTCTTGGCCATTCCACGTAACAAATGGTATGAGGCAGGGATGCCCACTAACTCCCAAGGTGTTTGCCCTAGTTATGGAACCTTTTGCACAGCTTGTTAGATCTTCATCTAGAATAACTGGCATTCCCATAGGGGGAGTTGACCATCGTATAGGTTTGTTTGCTGATGATGTCTTGATTACCCTAAGCTCTCCAGAACACACTTTAAATGCTATAGTTGACATCATAGAACAATTTAGTGTAGTTAGCTATTATAAGGTCAATGCCAATAAATCCTTGATGTTAGACATAGGGCTAAGCCCAGGGGCGTAGCTATCGGGGAAGCAGGGGAAGCCACTGCTTCGGGGCCCGAGGGCAGAAGGGGCCCGGGAGCAGTAGCAGCATACAGCACAGAGGCCTGCCGATATCCTTCTTACAAGCTCCTGTGCTGCGGAGCTTCAGACACGCCCCCTCTTCACTCCAGCAGAGCAGGACCTGGCTTACCAGCTGTAGACATGCCCCCTCTACACAGGACGTGCTGCTGGAGGAGGAAAGAGACCGCAGGGCTGGAGAAGAAGTGTGTGGAGAGGCAGACAGTGGGTGAGTGAGTCTGCTGTGTGGCACAGAAGGGGTAATGGCAGGGAAGTCTTCAAGCTGCTGCTGGGTGTTGTAGTGTACCAGCAGCTTCATGCTATTCAGTTGGTTTACTGCCTCATAAAGCAGTCTGCCTTCATGACACCTGCCCCCCCCCATATCCTGTCCTGTCTTATCTCATCCTCATGGAGCCCCTTCTGTCTCCTGTCCTCACTCATGTATCCAGAGCTCCTGTTCCACCCTCCTATCTCCTATTGTTGCCCTGCACAGACCTCCAGCCCCTACTTCTAGTATGAATCCCCCTCAGAGCCCCTTTCACCTACTTGCTGTGTCCACCCCTCCTGTCCATCCAGGGCCCCTGGCCCCTGTCTCACACCTCTGCCTCTCATTATGGTGGTGTCCTTCTAATGACTTAGGGTCATGTGACTGTGCCCCCCACCCCGTACTGTGCTCCCTTACTCTGCATTGTGCCCTCTTACCATACCCTGTACTGTGCCCTGTCATACCCTTTTATTGGGTCACTGTATGGAGGTGTTATCTAGTGTATGGCGGCGTTAGCCAGTCCTTGTATGACTGTGCTATCCGGTGTCTGTATGATGGTGTTATCCAGTCACTGTATGGAGATATCCGGTGACTGTATGGTGGTATTATGCAGTCACTGTATGGAGGTATCCGGTGTCTGTATGGTGGTGTTATCCAGTCACTGTATGGAGATATCTGGTGTCTGTATGGTGGTGTTATCCAGTCACTGTATGGAGATATCCGGTGACTGTATGGTGGTATTATGCAGTCACTGTATGGAGGTATCCGGTGTCTGTATGGTGGTGTTATCCAGTCACTGTATGGAGATATCCGGTGACTGTATGGTGGTATTATGCAGTCACTGTATGGAGGTATCCGGTGACTGTATGGTGGTATTACGCAGTCACTGTATGGCAGTATCCGGTGACTCTATGGTGGTGTTATCCAATTCCTGTATGGCGGTTTTATCCAATTACTGTATGGAGGTATCCGGGGACTGTATGGTGGTGTTATCCAATAACTGTATGGCAATAACTGTATCCCCTTTCCTGCCCACTCCACCTTTTTTAGACCTGGCATGAGTGGGGAAAAGTTGCAGATTGTGGCGCAAAGGACCTGTGCGCCAAAATCTGTGTCAGAAATACGCTTAATATAGGTATATTTCTGTTTTAATAAATGACCCCCTAGTTGTCTTATGATTCCAGGGTAGGGCTAATATCTTTATAGTATATAGATCCCGGAATATTACACTGTGCCCTGTATTTCCCAATAAATAAATGATCCTTGGGAAACACAGTCCTCACTCCAGACCACCAGGACCAGGTTCTGCGCAGTACATGGCAGCCTCTCTGCTCCGCTGTGTATTGCTGGTTATTCTGGCACTAGGGCCGGGTTCACATTACATTTTTCCCATCTGTTTAATGTATACAAAAAATGTATACATTAAGAGATGCCTCAGACTGATCCATACAGTGGCGTCCGTTCACCATACGGTTCCATTGTAAAACAACATATACGTTAACATATGCATTTTTTGTACTGGACTCTGCAGGATACAAAAACGTGGTGTGCTGCATATTTGTATATGGTACCTTTTTTATCAATATCAAACGGATAGGAAAAATGTGATGTGAACCTACTGTTACATATGAACAAATTCGATGCCAGGAGGGTCATGGGGGGGGGGGCCGCACAAAAATTTGCTGTGGGGCCCAGTCAGTTCTAGCTACGCCACTGGCTAAGCCCTGAGGTGAAAGTTCTAGTTTCTCAACATTTCCCCTTTAAATGGGCAGAAAAAGGGGTTTCTTACTTAGATGTTACACTTATTTTTCCACTGAACCTTTTACAAAAAGTTAATTGCGACACCATATTTTACCAACTTTGGAAGAATATTAAATCATTCTCCCATTATCCTGTATCATGGCTAGGGAGAATAGCAGCAGTAAAAATGTTCCTTTTATCAAAGGTCTTATATTATTTTAGGAATCTCCCTATAATGTTTCCAATCTCAGTCATCAAGCGTATCCTGTCATTGTTTGTGAACTTTATCTGGAACCATACTAGACCCAGAGTAGCAGCAAAATTAATGTACCTTCCAGTACATCTGGGGGGATTAGGTTGCCCTTGTATCTTAACATACTATAGAGTAATAATAATAGACCAGCTTAAAAGCTGGTGGATAGATAATAGTACTAAAAGATGGGTGACAACGGAAGCTGACTTAGTGACAGCACCTTCCCTGGAAGAGTTCATGTGGAGTATAGCCATAACTGGCACTTTATCATCAACACTGTAACGATTCAGGTAATGTGGACTCACTGTGTTACCTACCCGCAGGAGTAGGAAACGGCTGGCCAGGCAGGACGAGCTGCAGAAGCTGAACTTGAGTAGCAGAGCTGTGGTAGCAGCAGAACTTGAAGTAGCAGAGCCAGGATTATGCAGGCGTGGCAGTAGCAGGACTTGAATAGCAGAGCTGTGGTAGTAGCAGGGTCGACAGTCCGGGTCATACACAGGAGGGCAGCGAGGTACCAGAGAATAGACAGAGGCGTAGTCAGGAACAAGCAAATGGTCGAGGCGGGCAGCACAGGTTCAGGTCAGCAAACAGAGTCGGCAACTGGAGGATCAACGAGGTACCACAGGATCAGGCAGGAACTTAGAAGGCAGGAACAGGCACGGGTCATACACGGAGTAACAACACAGGAGACAATAGCACACCTTCGCTATGGAACAAACCACAATATTGCTCAGGCATCTGAGAGTGGGCGGGGCTGCCTTAAATAGCTGATCTTGGTCCAGGACAGGTGGAGGACAGATTTCAGGTGCACACACTGCGTGTATAAGAAGCAGAGAGAGCCGGCGCCCGCCCCCCTACGGGACACAGCCGGAGTAGCCCTGGAGGATGAGACAACATGGCGGTATCCAGATGGAGCATGGACAGGAATCATGCGACGGTGAGTGCTGGGAATAGTAGTACGCCGGCAGCTGGCAACCACCGGCGTTACAGTATCCCCCCCCCTTACGCCCCTTCTTCTTTGGTCCAAAACGAGAAAGAAATTTTTTCAAGAGGGCAGGAGCATGGATGTTGTCTTCTGGCTCCCAAGACCTTTCCTCAGGACCATAGTTCTTCCAGTCCACTAGAAAATATCTCTTGCCAGCAATTCTTTTGCAATCAAGGATGCTCTTGACTTCGAATTCAGATTCGGATCCCGTAGCAACAGACGTTGAAGAAGACGGCTTGGAATATCTGTTGAGAATTAGCGGCTTTAAAAGCGACACGTGAAAAGAGTTTGGGATCCGGAGAGAAGGTGGAAGCCGGAGCTTGTACGAGACTGGATTTATCTGCTTCAGGACTTTAAATGGACCCAGGAACCGGGGAGCAAACTTATAACAAGGTACCTTCATACGGATATTTCTTGAGGAAAGCCACACTTTATCTCCAGGAGTAAATTGAGGAGGAGGTCTGCGCTGAACATCTGCATTCCGTTTCATACGGGACACTGCCCGAGAAAGAGAGGATTTAGTTTTCTCCCAGATGTGCAAGAAGTCAGACATAGAAGAATTAGCAGCAGGAACTTCCGAAGATTCAGAAGTGGGAAGTGGAACACGTGGGTGGAGCCCATAGACGATGAAGAAAGGGGAGGTCCCAGTCGATTCTCCGGAATGATTATTGTAGGAGAATTCTGCCCATGGCAGAAGATGCACCCAGTCGTCATGTTGTGAAGAGACAAAATGTCGTAAGTAGTTCTCCAAGATCTGATTGATGCGTTCAACTTGTCCATTAGTTTGTGGGTGGTATGCAGAGGAGAAGTCCAACTTGATTTCCAGCAGGCCACATAGTGCTCTCCAGAATTTAGACGTGAACTGTACTCCACGATCGGACACTATATGAAGAGGTAAGCCATGGAGACGGAAAATGTGTTCCACAAACAGATGTGCCAGACGAGTAGCAGAAGGTAGGCCAGGAAGGGGAATAAAATGTGCCATCTTCGAAAAGCGGTCCGCCACTACCCAAATCACGGAACAGCCAGCAGAAAGAGGCAAGTCAGTTATGAAGTCCATGGCGATATGTTGCCATGGCACATCTGGAATGGGTAGAGGTTGCAGAAGCCCAGCAGTCTTAGTTCTGGAAGTCTTGTTGCGGGCGCAGGTGGGACATGCCAAAACAAATTCCCGAACATCCTTGGGTAGAGAAGGCCACCAGTAATGGCAAGAAAGCAGGTCAAGAGTCTTGCGGATTCCAGGGTGGCCGGCATATTTAGAACAGTGTCCCCAGGTGAGTATGCGCTTTCTCTTGGCAGACGGGACAAAAATCTTCCCCGGGGGTATGTCTTTTAGCCGGACAGGGGTTACAGATATGAGATGCGTGGGGTCTATGATGTGTTGGGGTTCCTCAGATTGATCTGCGGAGTCAAAAGACCGAGAAAGAGCATCTGCCTTGACATTCTTATCTGCTGGGCGAAAATGCAGAAGGAAATCAAACCTAGCAAAGTAGAGTGCCCACCTGGCTTGTCGAGGGTTCAAACGTTGAGTGGTTTGCAAATAGGTCAGGTTCTTATGATCTGTATATATAACCACCGGATGTAATGCACCCTCCAGGAGGTATCTCCATTCCTCTAGAGCCATCTTGATGGCAAGCAGCTCTCTGTCGCCGATAGTGTAGTTCTTTTCAGCAGAAGAAAATAACTTTTCCCCTAGAATTCTTTTGCAACAGAACTGCTCCCGCTCCGATCGAGGAGGCATCCACCTCAAGGAAGAACTGCTTGGAGATGTCAGGATGGTGCAAGACGGGGGCAGCAGCAAAACAGTCCTTTAATTGTAAGAAGGCCGACTCAGCTTCTGGAGTCCAAATCTTGGCATCTACTCCCTTTTTAGTCAAGGCAGATATCGGAGCAGACAGGGAGGAGAAATTTGGTATAAACTGCCTATAGAAATTTGCAAACCCTAAAAATCTCTGAATGGCTCGGAGACCCTGTGGCCTTGGCCACTTTAAGACAGCTGACAACTTGTCTGGATCCATTTGCAGTCCGGAACTGGAGATGATGTATCCCAAGAATGGCAGGGAGGACTTTTCAAACTCACACTTTTCTAGTTTGGCATACAGTCCATTCTCCCTTAGGCGCTGCAGAACTAGACGCATATGCTTCCGATGGGAAGACTGGTCTGAAGAGTAGACTAAGATGTCATCTAGATACACCACCACACAAACATTGAGAAGATCCCGAAAGACATCATTTACAAACTCTTGGAAGACAGCGGGCGCGTTGCAAAGTCCGAATGGCATGACCATATATTCATAGTGGCCGTCACGGGTGTTAAACGCTGTCTTCCATTCATCGCCCTTGCGGATTCGGATCAGGTTGTAAGCCCCGCGCAGATCTAACTTAGAGAAAATCTGCGCTCCACGAATACGATCAAATAGTTCAGAGATCAATGGCAAAGGGTACTTATTTTTCACTGTTATTTTGTTCAGCCCCCGATAATCAATGCAGGGACGAAGTGAACCATCCTTCTTCTCCACGAAGAAAAAAACAGCTCCAGCAGGTGAGGTAGACTTCCGGATGAAACCCCTCTCCAGGTTTTCTTTAATATACTCAGCCATGGCTTGGGTTTCAGGTAGAGACAATGGATAAACCCTTCCACGAGGAGGTGTAGTCCCAGGCAAAAGTTCAATAGGGCAGTCATAAGGACGATGGGGTGGTAAAGTCTCTGCCTTCTTTTTGCTGAAGACGTCAGAAAACGCTGCAAATTGCGGAGGTAACCCAGACAAGTTCGGCGGTATTGGAATAGCCGATGCGGGACGGACCTCAGACAGGCAGGTACTGTGACAGCGAGAACCCCAGCGAAGGATCTGCCCAGTTTGCCAATCAATAACCGGAGAGTGCTGGCGTAGCCAGGGAAGGCCCAGGAGAATAGGATCGGTGGAGTGTGGCAGGACGTAGAAGGAGATCTCTTCAGAATGCAGGACTCCAACTTGTAGCTTTAAAGGTGCGGTAACCAACCGGATAGGCTCAGGTAAAGATTGTCCATTAACAACTGTAGCCACTAAAGTTTTTTCCAGGCGGATAGTTGGCAACTGGTACTGAGAAACCAGGGCTTGAAGGATAAAGTTACCAGCAGAACCGGAATCCAAGAACGCAGGCACGGATATACTGGTTTTTGGCAAAGCGAGAGTCACTGGTATATGGAGCTTAGGAGAGCAGACATTATCGCCTAGGTTCACCTCTCCTAAAGAGCCTAGGCGCTGGAGTTTTCCGCCTTTAGTGGGCAATTGCGCACAAAGTGTCCCTTGCCTCCACAATACAGGCACAAATTTTCAGTACGTCGACGCTGGCGTTCCTGGTCCGAGAGTTTCAGGCGTTCGACTTGCATGGGTTCCTCAGTCGTCTTGGAAGCTGGAGACAGAATGGGCTTCTGGAAAGAGAGTGCAAGTCTTGGAAACCTCTTTGCTCGAGCCACCTGAGCAAAGCGGTCACGAAACCGTATATCAATACGAGTGGCCAGAGTGATTAGTGCATCAAGGGAGGTAGGCTGATCTCTGCCAGCAAGTTCATCTTTAATACGGTCACTAAGACCCTCCCAGAACACGGACAATTGGGCTTCTTCATTCCAGGCAAGTTCTGTGGCAAGAGTGCGGAATTGTATAGCATACTGTCCTACAGTCATGGAGCCCTGACGGAGGCGGAGCAATGCCGTAGCCGCAGATGAAATTTGTCCTGGTTCTTCGAACACAGTGCGAAATTCAGCCAGAAAAGTCTGAAGATTCGAGGTCACAGGGCCGCTACGTTCCCACAGAGGGTTGGCCCAGGCGAGAGCCTCCCCGGAGAGCAGGGAGATAATAAAGGCCACTTTAGCTCGTTCAGAAGGAAACTTGTCACTATGCAGCTCAAAATGGATCAGGCATTGGTTGAGAAAACCTCTGCAAGACTTCGGATCACCACTGTAACGAGGAGGCAGAGGCAGCTGGACAGCGGAACTGGCATGGTGTGAACATGGTGCAGCAGGAGAAACAGGAGTTGCTGGGACTTGTAGTGCAACTGGTGTGGACGGACTTATTGCATCCAAACGGGCCGAGATAGTGTTTAAACACTGCAACAGAACATCCTGACGTTCACTCTGACACTGTAGTTCATGGTAAAGGTCCTGAACAACAGGCTTGGGCTTGCCAGCGGAGTCCATGGCCTGAGCAAACTGTAACGATTCAGGTAATGTGGACTCACTGTGTTACCTACCCGCAGGAGTAGGAAACGGCTGGCCAGGCAGGACGAGCTGCAGAAGCTGAACTTGAGTAGCAGAGCTGTGGTAGTAGCAGAACTTGAAGTAGCAGAGCTGGGATTGTGCAGGCGTGGCAGTAGCAGGACTTGAATAGCAGAGCTGTGGTAGTAGCAGAACTTGAAGTAGCAGAGCCGGGATTGTGCAGGCGTGGCAGTAGCAGGACTTGAATAGCAGAGCTGTGGTAGTAGCAGAACTTGAAGTAGCAGAGCCGGGATTGTGCAGGCGTGGCAGTAGCAGGACTTGAATAGCAGAGCTGTGGTAGCAGCAGAACTTGAAGTAGCAGAGCCGGGATTGTGCAGGCGTGGCAGTAGCAGGACTTGAATAGCAGAGCTGTGGTAGCAGCAGAACTTGAAGTAGCAGAGCCGGGATTGTGCAGGCGTGGCAGTAGCAGGACTTGAATAGCAGAGCTGTGGTAGCAGCAGAACTTGAAGTAGCAGAGCCAGGATTATGCAGGCGTGGCAGTAGCAGGACTTGAATAGCAGAGCTATGGTAGTAGCAGTGTCGACAGTCCGGGTCATACACAGGAGGGCAGCGAGGTACCAGAGAATAGACAGAGGCGTAGTCAGGAACAAGCAAATGGTCGAGGCGGGCAGCACAGGTTCAGGTCAGCAAACAGAGTCGGCAACTGGAGGATCAACGAGGTACCACAGGATCAGGCAGGAACTTAGAAGGCAGGAACAGGCACGGGTCATACACGGAGTAACAACACAGGAGACAATAGCACACCTTCGCTATGGAACAAACCACAATATTGCTCAGGCATCTGAGAGTGGGCGGGGCTGCCTTAAATAGCTGATCTTGGTCCAGGACAGGTGGAGGACAGATTTCAGGTGCACACACTGCGTGTATAAGAAGCAGAGAGAGCCGGCGCCCGCCCCTTACGGGACACAGCCGGAGTAGCCCTGGAGGATGAGACAACATGGCGGTATCCAGATGGAGCATGGACAGGAATCATGCGACGGTGAGTGCTGGGAATAGTAGTACGCCGGCAGCTGGCAACCACCGGCGTTACAAACACCATCGATGACGGTAAACGCTAGGGCTAAATTATGGAACAAACTCTCTTGTCTCAGAAGACTTGTTCTGATGAGGTATACAGATACCCCTATGAAGGTTTTGAAATTCTTGCTACCAGGTTCAGTTTACAAGCTGTTGATACAGAGAGGTATAAACACCTTGGGAGATGTTAGCATGGGAGGGAACTTGGTACCCTTTAACCTCTTCATGACAGTCATTTTTAACCTTAAGGACCAGGCCAAATTTTGGAAATCTGATGTGTCACTTTATGTGGTAATAACTTTGGAACGCTTTTACTTATCCAAGCCATACTGAGATTGTTTTCTCGTGACACATTGTACTTCATGACAGTGGTAAATTTGAGTCAATATATTTCACCTTTATTTATAAAAAAAAATCCTAAATTTGCAGAATTTTTTTTAAAAATTGTAATTTTCAAAATTTGAATTTATCTGCAGTTAAGGCAGATAGTGATACCTCACAAAATAGTTATTAGTTTACATTTCCCACATGTCTACTTTATGTTGGCATCATTTTGTAGATTTTATTTTTTTAGGATTTTAGAAGACTCAGAATTTTAGAAGTGATTCTTAAATTTTTTAATAAAATTTCCAAAACCATTTTTTTAAGGACCAGTTCAGTTCTGAAGTCACTTTGTGGGGCTCACGTAATAGAATCCACCATAAAAGACCCCAATTTAGAAACTACACCCCTCAAGTTATTCAAAACTGGTTTTACAAACTTTGTTAACCCTTTATATATTCCACAAGAATTAAAGGAAAATGGAGAGAACATTTCTAAATTTCATTTTTTTGTCAGATTTTCCATTTTAATCCATTTTTCCTGTAACACATCAAGGATTAACAGTCAAACAAAACATAAAATCTATTACTCTGATTCCACGATTTACAGAAGCACCCCATATGTGGTTTTAAACTGCTCTAAGGGTGCACGGCAGGGCGCAGAAGGAAAGGAGTGCCATGTGGTTTTTCGAGGGCAGATTTTGCTGGATTGGTTTTTAGACACCATGTCCCATTTGAAGCCCCCCTCATGCAAGCCTACAGTTAAAACAACCAAAAAGTGATCCCATTTTGGAAACTACGGGATAAGGTGACAGTTTTATTGATTGGGGTACATATTATTTGTAATCGCTCTATATTACGTTTTTTGTTAGGCCATCATGAAAAATGGCCATTCTGTCACAGTTTATATTATTGCAATGTTCACCAGACATGTTAGATCATGTGATATTTTTATAGAGCAGGTTGTTACGGACGTGATGATATCAAATATGTCTGCTTTCTACCCAAGCCTTTCCTGCTCTGCTAGAATTGTTCGACCACTTTGGAGTTTTGTCCAACTTCAAGATAAATCTTTCTAAATGCTCAGCTTTAGTGATCAATTTACCTAGAGAAGTTAAGGCATCTTTGGCCCAATAATATCCTTTCCAATGGCCCCCATCTTATATGTTCTATTTAGGTATAAACATAGCACACCGGCCAGACCTTTTATTCCAACTTAACTACCCTCCATTGTTGAAAAACATCAAACAACAATTGGCAAACTTAGATGCAAGAACTTGCTAAAAACCTTTATAGCCCCTAAATTACTTTACCTCATGCAGACTGCTCCAATCTATATCCCACCACACTTCTTAGCATTGGTTAGGAAACTGTTTTCTGCTTTTATATGGAAAAACTCTCACCCTCGTTTAGCCTACAAAACCCTTAAACTTCCTAAGCAATTAGGCGGTTTGGGCCTCCCGGATATGACAGCTTACTACAAAGCTATTCAACTACGCTTACATAGTGTCACGACAGGGAAACAAGGGATAGTGTGCCCTGTCTGAACCCCACCTCTTTCCCTGCCTACTTACAGTAGATGCCCTAGGCGACAAAACCGTAACTTGGAGACGGTCCCTATGCTGAGTACGTGCACAGGGTAGGGAAGGGAACACAGGGAAAGACGAACACAGACAGAAACAAACACAATAGCAGAATCGTCAGCAAGCCAAGTCAAGAACAGGAGGTCAAGTCAAATACCGAGGGGAATCACAAAAGCGTAGTCTAAGTCCAAAGCCAAAATCCAATATACCAATAATCCAAAAGCAAGGTCCAACACACAGCACTGATCTCAGAAGACTAATCACAGGCATCTGAGTGAGGCAGTTGCCATCTTTAAATAGCCCGCCCAGGATCATGTGATGTGGCCAGCATCACATGACCTGAGGCGGAGCAAGCTGTCCAAACAATATGTAAAGTAGCCATGTGGTGTGATCAGCACCACATGGCTAAACCCAAACAGAGAATTAACTCATGAAGTGCTGGCTGACAAGACCAGCACTTCAATTCCCTATTGCTCGTCTCTAGGGGGCGGAGAGGTCCGGCGACGTCGTGCAGAGGGAGCGCGACGCCGACCTCGCGTGACAGTACCCCCCCTTCACGAGGGGCCACCGGACCCTTACCAGCGGGAGCAGGCTTATCGGGATGCTGCAGATGGAACTTTCGGATGAGCGAGTCTGCATGCATCCTGGTCAACGGTACCCAAGACCTGTCCTCAGGACCGAACCCCTTCCAATGTACGAGGTACTGGAAGGAATTCCGGACCCTTCTCACATCCACAATTCTGGCAATCTCATGCTCCATTTGTCCTGCTACCTCAACCGGAGGCGGAGACTGTTCCTCAGGACCAACGGGAGCAACATAACGTTTGAGCAAAGACACATGAAAAACATTATGAACACGAAGGGAGTCGGGTAAACATAACCTAAAAGAAACCGGATTGATCACCTTGGTGATCCTGTAAGGACCAATGAAGCGAGGTGCAAACTTATAGGATGGTACCCTCATGTTGAGATTTTTAGTCGATAACCATACCTTATCCCCAACCTTAAAATTCACACCCTTAGAACGTTTTCTATCAGCCTTAGCTTTTTGAACTCCTTGGGCCTTTTCCAGGTTCGACTGAACCTGTGCCCAAACTGTGCACAGTTCTTGAGAAAAATCATTGACCTCTGGGACAACCGACGCAGATGGGGAAAAGGAGCTAAAGCGTGGATGAAAACCTATATTGCAGAAAAACGGCGACATCCCAGAGGATGAATTAACACGATTATTAATTGCAAATTCAGCCAGAGACAGGAATCTGGCCCACACATGTTGGTTATCAGAAACATAACATCTAAGATATTGCTCAACGGATTGGTTAAGACGTTCAGTCTGACCATTGGTCTCCGGATGAAAGGCTGATGAAAAGGACAAAGAGATACCAATCTTATTACAGAACGCCCTCCAGAACCTAGACACAAACTGTACTCCCCTATCAGAAACGATATTCTCAGGAACACCATGTAGTTTGACAATATTATCAATGAACACGGACGCCAAGACCTTCGCAGAGGGTAATTTACACAAAGGAATAAAATGACACATTTTGCTGAATCTGTCAACCACCACAAATATCACGGTTTTACCCTCAGAGCACGGCAAGTCCGTGATAAAGTCCATGGACAGATGTGACCAAGGTCTACTAGGTATGGGTAAAGGATGTAACTCACCCATAGGTCGTGTCTTGGAATTCTTGGACCTGGCACAAGTGTTACACGCAGTTACAAAAGCCTGAACATCTCTGGAGATTGACGGCCATCAATACTGCCTAGAGACCAACTCCTTGGTGGCATTGATGCCAGGATGTCCACACAAAACAGAATTATGGCACTCACCCAGCAGTCGCAACCGCAAATGAGCCGGCACAAACAATTTGTCATTAGGGGTACCAATGGGAGCAAGATGTTGTCCTGCCGAGATTTCAGAGGCGAGGTCAGATGAGGTAGCGGCCACGATGATATCAGCTGGCAGGATGGGCTCAGGAGGGACGTCAGGAGGCCGATACGCCTGGAAACTTCGGGATAAGGCATCGGCCTTAACGTTCTTGCTCCCGGGTCTGAAGGTAACACAAAAATCAAAACGAGTAAAGAACAAAGCCCACCTCGCCTGTCTAGGATTCAATCGCTTAGCCGATTCTAGAAACATTAAATTCTTATGATCCGTGAGGACCGTAATGCGGTGAAATGCCCCTTCTAAAAAATGACGCCATTCCTCAAATGCCCACTTGATTGCAAGTAACTCCCTATTCCCAATATCATAATTCCTCTCGGCAGGAGAGAACTTGCGGGAGAAGAAGGTGCATGGCATAAGATTAGTTAAGGTGGAAGACCCCTGGGACAGTACAGCCCCCACACCATCCTCAGACGCATCCACCTCAACTACAAAAGGCTTACTTTGATCAGGCTGGACCAACACAGGAGCATTAATAAAACACTGCTTTAACCTTTCAAAGGCCTCAATTGCTGCAGGGGGCCAATTGACCAGATCAGCCCCCTTGCGAGTCAAATCCGTAATGGGTTTGGCTACCACTGAAAAATTTTTGACAAATTTACGATAAAAATTAGCAAACCCCAGAAATCGCTGGAGCGCCTTCAAAGAGGAAGGTCGCACCCAATCCACAATGGCCTGTACTTTAACTGGGTCCATTTTGAAAGAAAAATGGGTGAGAATGTATCCCAAAAAGGCCACTTCCTGAACACCAAAGGTACACTTTTCCCCTTTAACAAACAACTTGTTTTCACGCAACACCTCCAGCACTTGCCTAGTGTGAGATACGTGACTCTCCCAGTCTGCAGAAAAAATCAGGATGTCATCAATATAGACAATTACAAATTTCCCAATAAATGGTCTAAAAATGTCATTGACAAAGTTTTGGAAAGTTGCCGGAGCGTTACTTAACCAAAAGGCATTACCAAGTACTCATAATGACCCTCCGGGGTATTAAACGCAGTTTTCCATTCGTCCCCCTCACGAATCCTGATTAGGTTGTATGCCCCCTTCAAATCCAGCTTGGTGAACCAACAGGCCCCCTGGACCTGATTCAGCAAGTCAGGAATAAGGGGCAACGGGTATCTGTTTTTAACAGTGATTTTATTGAGCTCCCTGTAATCGATACAGGGCCTCAATCCTCCATCCTTTTTACCAACAAAGAAAAAACCTGCCCCCATGGGAGAAACTGAAGGCCGGATGTGACCCTTGGCCAGACTCTCTTTGAGATAATCCCTCATGGACTGACGTTCAGGAGTAGAGAGATTATAAATGCGACCTTTGGGATATTTGGATCCCTCAATAAGGTCGATGGCGCAATCATATTGCCGGTGAGGAGGGAGGAACTCAGTCTCGGACATGGAAAACACGTCCGAAAAATCGCCAATATACTTGGGCAAGGAAAGAGACTCAGTGGTACCTCCCAACTGCAATACTGATCTACAACATTTGTCACAATTCATTCCCCATTTTTCCAATTCACCTACCGACCAGTTGATCACAGGGTTGTGGTCCTGTAACCAAGGCAGACCTAAAACAAGGTCGGCAGGTAAATCCTTTAATACAAGGAAGGAGCAAGTCTCAGTATGGGTAATTCCTACAGTTAATACAACCTCAGAAGTACAAAACTCCACTCTCCCATTATTCAATGGAGTGGAATCCAGTGCGATAATTTGAATTACCTCCCTTAAAGGAATTATAGGCACACCCACAGATTGCACAAAATCATAATCAATAAAATTAGCAGCAGAACCTGAATCCACAAATGCTTCACCGGATCTCTTGAGTTGGTTATAAGAAATGGAAATAGGTAACAAGATTTTCTTTCTTACCACCACAGGGGGTACCTTACTTCCAGGAACAGACCTTTTTGAGAGCAGAAGTCTCGGACACTGCTGGAGCCAGTGGTTCATCTCACCGCAGTAAAAACAGGCCCCTCTCAGGCGTCTCTGATCCCTCATAGTAACTCCCAACTGCATAGGCTCCTCCTGGACCTTGATAGGAGACGGGCTCTGAAGAGGAACTTCGGACAACACGGCAACTTGAGGGGCAACAGAACGTTCCTTTTGTCTCTCCCTAAACCGTCGGTCAAGTTTGATAACTAAGGTCATAGTCGCCTCTAAGGTGTCAGGAGTAGGATAACTAACTAGTAAATCCTTCAGATGGTCAGACAGTCCCACCCTAAACTGGCTTCTCAAAGCAGGGTCATTCCATTTAGAGGACACACACCATTTTCTGAACTCAGCACAGTAATCCTCAACTGGACGGTTACCCTGCCGAATGTCTCTGAGCTGAGTTTCAGCTACAGCGGCCAAGTCAGGTTCTTCATATAAAAGACCTAGGGCCCGGAAAAAAGCCTCCACAGACAATAGACAAGGGGAGTCAGGTGGCAATGAGAAAGCCCACTCCTGCGGATCACCTTGCAGCAAGGAAATAATTATTCCTACCCGCTGCTGCTCAGAACCCGAGGAGTGTGAGCGTAAACGGAAATATAATTTACAACTTTCCTTAAAGGAACGGAAAGTCCTTCGGTCCCCAGAAAACCGATCGGGCAATTTTACATGGGGTTCAATATTGGGGTTTGGCATGGAGGGAACGACTGCGGGTGCAGTCCGCAGCTGCTCCTGATGTTGGAGTCTCCCGGCCAAATCCTGGATCATCTGAGCCATGTTACTCATCTGGTCCGTGAGTACTCGCAACGGCTCCATTAGGTATGGCCTGTGATTCTGTCACGACAGGGAAACAAGGGATAGTGTGCCCTGTCTGAACCCCACCTCTTTCCCTGCCTACTTACAGTAGATGCCCTAGGCGACAAAACCGTAACTTGGAGACGGTCCCTATGCTGAGTACGTGCACAGGGTAGGGAAGGGAACACAGGGAAAGACGAACACAGACAGAAACAAACACAATAGCAGAATCGTCAGCAAGCCAAGTCAAGAACAGGAGGTCACGTCAAATACCGAGGGGAATCACAAAAGCGTAGTCTAAGTCCAAAGCCAAAATCCAATATACCAATAATCCAAAAGCAAGGTCCAACACACAGCACTGATCTCAGAAGACTAATCACAGGCATCTGAGTGAGGCAGTTGCCATCTTTAAATAGCCCGCCCAGGATCATGTGATGTGGCCAGCATCACATGACCTGAGGCGGAGCAAGCTGTCCAAACAATATGTAAAGTAGCCATGTGGTGTGATCAGCACCACATGGCTAAACCCAAACAGAGAATTAACTCATGAAGTGCTGGCTGACAAGACCAGCACTTCAATTCCCTATTGCTCGTCTGTAGGGGGCGGAGAGGTCCGGCGACGTCGTGCAGAGGGAGCACGACGCCGACCTCGCGTGACACATAGTGAACTGACAAATCCGCATATCAAAAGGGGTTCTTTATACACGGCAATCGCTTGTAAAAGCCCTACAATTGTTAGACTTTCCTTTTTATTACACTCCTGCCAGACTACTTCCATACTTATTACAATTTGATTACAGAGATGAACTGGGAATATGGCCTTCATTAGGTAATAGAACCATAAAAGACTTATTAGCGTCAGGTTCTATTCCCTCTTTGTCAAGTCTAGCAGATACTTGCCATAATCCAAAATGGTCCTTACTCCATTACAGACATTTTCACATGATCTGTACTCACTTCCTAAACAACATGCAAAAAGCTGGTAACTCCTCATGGTATGAACTAATCTTAGAATCCAAAAAGCAACGCAAAGGCCTCATATCTTTGTTCTATAGGAAAATACTTGAAGTTACACAAAAATCCAGCTATCTCACACAATGGGAAAGGGAACTAGGTACTTCCTTTTCAGAGACCGAAGCTAAATGTATTCTCCTTAATACCCATGGCATATCTAGATGTATACGCATGCAAGAGAATTCTTATAAGATAGTAACCAGGTGGTACCATACGCCTGAAGTTATGCATAAACTAGACCCATCAACTTCCACTGAATGTTGGAGATGCCACGCTGACATAGGTTCTCTTCTGCATATCTGGTAGACATGTCCAAACATCACATCTTTCTGGGACAAGATCCGATTCTCAATTAACCTAATATGCTCTACCAATGTTAGCCTCACGACTTCTTCAGTACTCCTCAATTTATCAAACCCAGCTTGCCCCATAAACAAAGCACAGCTTTCAGCATACCTACTCATGGCTGCTAAATTGGTCATACCCAGGCACTGGCTCAGCACTCACACCCCTACTTTAGTGCAATGGATAGAAAAAGTACATGACATTTTCAGACTTGGAGTTATGCAGCTGGGCTTCCTTGTCACACAATAAATTTGAGACCCTTTGGTTGCCCTAGTCAGCTTGGCATCTACGGCATTCTTTAAATACCTCCTTGCAAATTGGGAAGTTGCTGGTATTATAAATGCACTTACTATTACATTTGCAATTGTAAGGATCTTGATGTGAGCTAAGGCTAACTATATGGGAATGGGGTTTTGTGATGTTGTTATTGCGAACCTTGACATAAGAACCTTTGTATCTCAAGTTCTGTAGCTCATTCTACATATCTTGATAATCTGACTGGCTATTCTTATCTGCACAATGGACAAGACCTTGATTTATTACAATAGCTTATCTCCTAAACCTGGATCATGTTCATATGTTTTGTTTGTTTTTATTTATTTTTATGTTTGGAGTACCTCCTTAACCCTTTCGCGCCCGGAGGTTTTTTCGGTTATGCATTTTCGTTTTGCGCTCCCTGCCTTCAAACAGCCATAACTCTTTTATTTTTCTGTTCACATAGCTGTATGAGGGCTTGTTTTTTGCGGGACAAGTTGTACTTTCCAACGCCACCATTTAATATTGCATATGGTGTAGTGGGAAGCGGGAAAAAAATTCCAAACCGGGTGAAATTGCAAAGAAAACGCTATTCCGCTACAGTTCTATGGGTTTCTTATTTACAGCGTTCGATGTGCATTAAAACTGATCCATTACTTTCATTCTACTGGTCAGTACGAATCCGGAAATACCTAATATGTATAGTTTTTCCTGCGTTTTCATAGTGATAAAATAATTAGAAAGTTGCCCTTTTTTTTTTTTTTTCCTTGTCAAATCTTGACCCCTATAACTTTTTGGTATTTATGTGTACAGAGCTGTATGGGGGCTCATTTTTTGCGGGACGATCTGAAGTTTTTATTGATACCATTCTGGGGTGTGTATGACTTTTTGATCACTTTTTATTTAATTTTTTTTAGAAAAAAAAAGCGACAAAAAAACGGCAAATCGCTATTTGGACGCTTTTTTCCGCCACACAATTCGCCATATTGTAATTTTTTTTTTATATTTTAAAAGTACGGGCTTTTTCGGTCACGGTGATACCCATGATGTCTATATTTATTGTTATTTAGGTATTTATTTTTTAATTATAGGGAAAGGGGGGTGATTTGAACTTTTATATCTTTTTTATTTTTTATATATTTTTTAACATTTTTTTTTAAATTTTTTTTTACTATTTGAAAGCTCAAATATGGGCTTATATATTGTGGCTTTTTTTTTTCTTTATGAGCAATCAGGGATTTTATAGACTCAGAAATCCAAGAATTGCTCATTTCTTATCCTGGCCTGCCATCTAGTGGCCAGAATAAGAATTGCACTTTGAAAACTGTAATCCTCACCAGCGAGGATTACAGTTTTCATATGGTGTACAGACACCCCGATTGGCCACACGGGGTGTCTGTACACCACCCGGAAGCGAATGCTTCCGGGTTGAGACGCAACTAGATGCCGTGATCACGTGTGATCACGGCATCTAAACTCCCAGGAAGACGCCGCCGATGGCGGTAAGTAGCAGCAAGTCTCTGCTGTTAGAAACAGCAGAGACTTGCCGGCCATGACGCCCGCCGCACTTGCGAGCGGGCGCCATGTGCCCGCATCGCCCCAGCGCCGTACATGTACGGCGCTGGGCGCGAAGGGGTTAAATGACTTTTGTATTGCCGTGTACAAAGTGAAAACTGATATGTATCTTGTAATACTATCTTATGATACACCAATAAACAAAGATGTGTTAAAAAAAAATATGTCTGCTTTCTTTGTTTATGTGTTTCACTTTTACATAATAAAGCATTTTTGAAAAACAATCATGTTTTTGTGTCTCCATTTTCTGAAAGACATATCTTTTCTATTTTTCTGTCGATCATCATGTGCAGGGGCTCATTTTTTGCGGGAAGAGTTGACATTTTCATTGGTTGCAATTTTGGGTACATAATATTTTTTTGGCACATTTTTTTTTACAGCATTCACCATAAGGGGTAGATAATGTGATACTTTTATAGAGGAGGTCGTTACGGACGCAGCGATACCTAATATGTCTATTATTTTTATTTTGGTTTTACACAATAAAAGCATTTTAGAAATAAAAACATGTTTTTGTGTCTCCATTTTCTGAAAGCCATATTTTTTTATTCTTTGGGCGATTGTCTTATGCAGGGGCTCATTTTTTGCAGGATGAGATGACAGTTTGATTGGTACTATTTTGGGGTACATATGTCTTTTTGATCACTTGCTATTACACTTTTTGTGATGTAAGGTGATCAAAAAATGGCACAGTTTTTATTTAATTTTTTATGCCATTTACCTTTTGGGGGAAAAGTGTGTGATATTTTTATATAGCAGGTCGTTACAGACGAAGCAATACCTAATTTGTCTATTTTTTTTTCTTATTTTAGTTTTACATAATAAAAGCTTTAAAAAAAAAAACATGTTTGTGTGTCTCCATTTTCTGAAAGCCATATTTTTTTTCATTTTTTTGGTGATTGGCTCATGTTTTGGGGGATGAGGTGATGGTTTGATTGGTACTATTTGGTGGTACATATGACTTTATTGATCGTTTTAATTCCTTTTTTGGGAAGTGAGGTGGGCAAAATTTCAATTCCATCATAGTTTTTCTTTTTTTTTTTTTTTATGACATTCACCATGCAGGTAAAGTAACATGATCCTTTTATAGATCAGGTTGTTACGGATGCGGTGATACCAATTTTATTTTTTTTTATTTTTAATCAGTTATACTTGTGCAGCTATAAGAAGAAATTAGATTTTTTTTACTTTTTATTTTTACTGTTTTCACTTTTTTTAAACTTTTTTTTGACCCATACCCACTTGGTTCTTGAAGATCCAGTGGGTCTGAGGCCTCTACAGTATACTGCAGTGTATTTGCATGTACTCTAAGCCTGATCAAGCTCCTGCCTTTAGCAGTAGCCTGATCAGCTATACCATAGCAAGCCGGATGCCTGTGAAGGTGTCCGATTGCCATGGTAACCATTGGGACACTGCCAGAGCAGCGCAGCGGCCGGTGGGGAAGGGAGGGAGCTCCCTCTCACTGTGAAACCATCAAGAATCCTCCCTGTTAACCCCTTCCATGCAGTGGTCCCCACAGACCACGGCATGGAAGGGGTTAAACGGCCGTCATCTGTGCTAGCACCAATGTCGGCCGTTTCAAGCAGAGTGTCAGCTGACACTCTGCACACAGCTCCGTTATCCAGAACAATTATCCTATCAAGCAAAATGGGAAATTGACTTAAAATGTAATTTTTCTTCGGAACAATGGAACTGTGTATTTACTCTAAGCAAGTCTACTTCCACATGTGTTGAACATCTAGAAGCCGCTCGGAAGATGTTGTACAGGTGGTATTATACACCTTACCAGCTTTCCAAAATATTCCCAAATGCTTCTAATGTATGTTGGAGGTGCTCACGGGAAGTGGACACATTAATGCACATTTGGTGGGAATGTGAGATCGGGGGATTCTGGATTTTCATTAGACAGTTACTGAACATGGTACTTAAGGTACCAATCCCATGGGGTTCTGAAGTGGCTCTTCTATCTCTGGGTCTAGACACCTTGTCAAAGCCAGATGCAGGGCCGGCCTTAGGTGGCAGGGTGCCCTGTTCAAAATTGCCCTTAGGCGCCCCCTCCCTTCGCAGTTTTATTATGTTAGTTTTTGTGACTTTTGTTCATATGTTTAGCTCAGTTTCTGCAGGCCATCCTAGGTAAAATATTGAAACTGCTGTCCATAGTGGTAATTTTTATGATTTTCTAATATACACTTCCATAAACAGAAACCTTGTAATAACAACCTAACCTGAATGAAATGCATAAGAAGTAAAATGGAAAATAATTATCACTTGTTCATTTTCTATAATAATAAGCATTTTATTCCAACGTCATCTAGGATGACAGAAGACAGTTTTCATATACAGGACTGCCATAAACAGTCTATTGCATAATGCATATATGAAAAATGCACACTATAACTTTAGAGGGGTTGTCCCAACTCATCCAATATAAGAGATACCGAATGCATCCATGTTCCCAGCATTCCAGTGTGATAAACTCTGAGGGAGGGATTTATCATCCCTGTATGCATGTTTTCTGGCTTACAAAAATAAGCTAATTTCTAAGCAGTCGCTAGTTTGCTCAAGAACTTGCTCATTTTTGCTGTTTCTGCACCGGCCATTCCACTTCTGAAAAAGTGGGTGTGGCTTGGTGTACTAATTAGTGTGGCCTCAGCTCAAGCCAGATTTACTACAGTCTATGCAACTTCTGTAGCCTATATTGTAGTGCAAACCTATACCACCTCCGTGGTGGAATAGACCTGAAGCCACTTTAAAAAGGGGAAATTCTGCACAGGCAGATATATGAGGAGGCTTATGCCTCTTAGTAAATCTGCCTAGCTGGACGGGCAGCGGATTTCACTTAAGAATGGCATGAAAAACACTGGTCCTTCGTACATCTCCCCCTAAGTGTTTCCACACACACACACACACACTGGTAGGCAAGTATGTCATTCCCATTAGTGCCAGTAACACCCCCCCTCCATTCATTGCCATTAGGCCAGTAACATCCCTCCCTACATTCATTCCCATTAGGCCAGTAACATCCCTCCAGCGTTCATCCCCATTAGGCCAGTAACATCCCTCACCCCATTCATTCCCATTAGGCCAGTAACATCCCCCCTCCATTCATTCCCATTAGGCCAGTAACATCCCCCTTTCATTCATTCCCATTAGTGCCAGTTACATCCCCCCTCCATTCATTCTTATTAGTGTCAGTAACACCCCCCCCCCATTCATTCCCATTAGTGCCAGTAACAGACTCCCCACCTCCCGCCCCTCATTCATTCCCATTAGTGCCAGAATTAAAAAAAGAAAGAAAGGAAACAAAACAAATAGTACAAATGCTTACCTACACTCCCGCGCAGAGCCTCCGGGCTGACATCTCCGCTCACAGTCGCCGATGAATGACATCATCGGCACCTTTGCCGGAGGTCACGCTGCTACAGGAAGAGCTGTATGCGCGCGCCCATGCGCATACAGCAGATAGCAGCACTGGACACCACGGCGCAGGGGCGCAGCACGGCAGCAGCTGATCCTATTCCTGACGGCGCCCCCTCAATAGTCTTGCGGCTGGCGCCCTGTGCGACCGCACAGGTCGCACATAGCTAAGGCCGGCCATGGCCAGATGTGACCATTATATCACATATCCTTACTGTTACCAGAACTTTGGTGGCTAAATGCTGGAAAAGCACCTCTCTTCCTGCCATAGGTGAAATTGTAGGTAAGGTCAATTATAACTATGCTATGAAGGAGCTTATTGCTAGGAGATTAAACACATTATCTGCTTTCACTTTACACTGGGAAAAATGGAGTGCATTTAGACAACATGCAGGGCCGGTTTTAGACAAAGTGTGACCCTGGGCAAAATTGAAAGTGGGGCCCCAAATCCCACAGCAGCTGATTGTAGAACGCCACATGGACATGGACCCCGCATGAAGAATGGCCAGGGCACTTCTTTTTTTCCCTGGTGTATTTTATTAAACCACAAGCAGAAAAAAAAGGGGTTGTCCCATCCGGGCCCCTGAAGTGAAGGGAGAGCACAGTGTGCATACACGGCATCCTCCATTATGCTATTATGAGTGGCTGATCACATTTTTTACATTTACATGCCCCCCTGTGGCTCCCACACCGTATAATCACCCCCAGTGGCCCCCATACAGTATAATGACTGCACAGTGGCCCTCCATTCAGAATAGTGACCCCCAGTCATCCCCCATTCAGAATAAATGGTATAATTATAAATAATTATATTGAACGGGGTCCCTATGGGTCATTGGGGATCATTGTATTAAATGGGGGGTACTGGGGGTCATTATACTGTGTCAGGGGCCCTCACACAGTGTAATGACCACCCAGTGGACCCCTCACATACTTATCATGCTGGAGTGCAGGGCAGCCAGCAGTCCTTTCATTCACTAACCACAACTCATCTCCCTGCACTCCTTCTCTCCTCCGGCCCGCTGCAGCAGTGAGACACACGTCATGACATCACCGCTGGGCCTGGAGGAGAGAAGTATCTGTACAGTGATATAGCTAGAACTGACTGTGCCCCACAGCAAATTTTTGTCTCCCCCCTTCCCCAGTGGGTTAACATCATGATTTCCAATCCATTTGATGTATACATTGATTTCTTTAAAAAGGCACTGCATACAAATATGCAGCACACCACGTCCAGTAAAAAAATGCATATATTAACGTATGACACACTGGAATATATATACTATAAAGATATTAGCCCTACCCTGCAATAATAATACAATTGGGGGGTCATTTATTAAACAGAAATGCATTTATATTAGGCGGATTTCTGACACAGATTGTGGCGCAAAGGTCCTTTGCTCCACAATCTGCAACGTTTCCCACCTCATGCCAGGTCTAAAAAATGTGACGTGGGCAGGGAAGGGGAAACTGTTATTGCCATACAGCTATTGGATAACACCGCCATACAGTCACCGGATAACACCGCCATACAGTCACCGGATAACACCGCCATACAGTCACCGGATAACACCGCCATACAGTCATCGGATAACACCGCCATACAGTAACTGGATAACACCACCATACAGTGACCGAATAACTGTCATACAGTAACCAGATAACACCTCCATACAGTAACTGGATAACACCTCCATACAGTGACCGGATAACTGTCATACAGTAACCAGATAACACCTCCATGCAGTAACCGGATAACTCTGCCATTCAGTGACCGGATTACACCACCATACAGTAACTGGATAACACCACCATACAGTGACCAGATAACACCACCATACAGTAACTGGATAACACCACCATACAGTGACCAGATAACACCACCATATAGTAACTGGATAACACCACCATACAGTGACCAGATAACACCACCATATAGTAACTGGATAACACCACCATACAGTGATCAGATAACTCTGCCATACAGTCACCGGATAACTCCACCATACAGTAACTGGATAACACCACCATACAGTAAATGGATAACTCCGCCATACAGTGACTGTATAACACCACCATACAGTGACCAGATACCTCCATACAGTGACTGTATAACACCACCATACAGTGACGGTATAAAAGGGTATAAGAGGGCACAGTGCAGGGAATGACTAGGGGCACTGTACAGGGTATGGTAAAGAGGGCACAATGCAGGGGGCATAGTACAGGGTACGGTGGCACAATCACATGACCCTGTGATGTTAGACGGTCCTTATGGTGCATGCAGTTTAGACACCACCATAACAAGAGGCAAAGGAGTGAGAGAGACAGGTGACCAGGGCCATGTATGGACAATAGGGGTGGACACAGCAAGTAGGTGGAAGGGGCTCTGAGGGGGATTCATACAAGAAGTAGGGGGAGAAAGAAGGGTAGCAGGAGCTCTGGATACATGAGGTGGAAAAGGAGACAGTAGGGGCTCTGTGAGAAAGAGAGAGATAAGAGAAGGACAGGATGGGGGGGGGGGCAGGGGCCACGGAAGCTTAATAATGCAGTAAGACAACTAAATAGCATTGAAGTTGCTGGTCTGTGGCATCCAGCAGCAGCATGAAGATTTCAATGAACAACCAATCCCAACCCCCCACCCCCCGAGAACAGACAGTCACAGAGCAGACTCACATTGCTTCACACGCTGCTCCAGCCCTGCTGTCTCTCTCCTCCTCAGGCAGCACGGTGTGGAGGGGTCGTGTCTGAAGCTTGTCAGTCAACTTTCCTGCTCTGCTGGAGTGTAGGGGGCGTGTCTGAACCTCCGCAGCACAGGAACTTGTGGGGACAGCAGCAGCCGGACTCTATGCTGTGCAAATAGGATAGATAACACCACCTGGGGAGCTGCGGTTAGTGAATGAAACTTATCAAACAGCAGGGGGCCCCTTTCGAAAAGGGGGCCCTGGGCAATTGCCCTGTTTGCCCCCCCCTAACGCCGGCCCTGACAACATGGAGTGTGCTCTTTATGATTTGGCAATCGAAAGAAATGATGTAGGCATGATGGGCTAACTGACCTTCTGAAGTTATGATGGATATGAAGAAAAGCAGTGTACTTTAATGTTATAAACTGCTGTTT
>ONZH01022833.1:0-11308 GCA_900303285.1 Rhinella marina | reverse complement strand
TTGGCATCATTGTTTCTCTTCTGTAAACCATGGTTATCTCTAAAGAAACACGTGCAGTCATCATTGCACTGCACAAAAATGGCCTAACAGGGAAGAGTATCGCAGCTAGAAAGATTGCACCTCAGTCAACAATCTATCGCATCATCAAGAACTTCAAGGAGAGAGGTTCCATTGTTGCCAAAAAGGCTCCAGGGCGCCCAAAAAAGACCAGCAAGCGCCAGGACCGTCTCTTAAAAGTGTTTCAGCTGCGGGATCGGGCTACCAGCAGTGCAGAGCTTGCTCAGGAATGGCAGCAGGCAGGTGTGAGTGCATCTGCACGCACTGTGAGGCGGAGACTCTTGGAGCAAGGCCTGGTCTCAAGGAGGGCGGCAAAGAAGCCACTTTCTCTCCAGAAAAAACATCAGGGACAGACTGATATTCTGCAAAAGGTACAGGGAGTGGACTGCTGAGGACTGGGGTAAAGTCATTTTCTCTGATGAATCCCCTTTTCGATTGTTTGGGACATCTGAAAAGCTTATTCGGAGAAGACGAGGTGAGCGCTACCACCAGTCTTGTCTCATGCCAACTGTAAAGCATCCTGAAACCATTCATGTATGGGGTTGCTTCTCAGCCAAGGGAATCGGCTCTCTCACAGTCTTGCCTAAAAACACAGCCATGAATAAAGAATGTGTGATATATGTAGGGATCGCCTTTGCTGGGGTCAAAGGCCACGTGTCTGTTTTCGTCAAATTCAGGCCAACAGCAACAAGTAGGTGCAGTCTGATGCTGGGTCAGGTTTATTGAAAGGGTTGCAAACAAAAATAAACAAAACAGTCACAAAAGAAAAATCCTTGCCTCTCCGGCACTTACTATACAGAGAACGTCCCTCACTATCAGCTGGAGAGCTTCTCCCTGCCAGCTTACACAAAACACTGTTTAGCAACCTTTACTCACATGAGTCTCTCACACAGACAGGCTTTCTGTGTCCCCAGGTAGAGAGAGCTAACACACCTCCTAGCTTCTCTTAAATATCCGCCCCTAATTAATTAGTCAGCAGGTGAGAGGCTTGGCTGCTACTTCACATAGGTAAGGAGTCTGGGCGAAATGTACCTCCCCTCCACTACCAAACCTGAATTGCTGTCACATATGATCCCCCCCCTCTGCTCAGACCACGGGGACTGAGCAACTGCAACCACAAGGCAGTGGACACGTGACAATGCATCCGCATTTCCCTGCAGCCTTCCAGGCCTGTGCTCCACTGTAAAGTTGTACGCCTGCAGCGCCACAAACCATCTAGTTACTCTGCTGTTCTTTTCTTTATTTAGGTTCATCCACTTGAGGGGGGCATGGTCGGTGACTAACCTGAATCTTCTCCCCAACAAATAATATTTGAGGGACTCTAGAGCCCATTTGACGGCTAAACACTCTTTTTCTACAATCGCATAATTTTTCTCATGCTTATTCAGCTGTCTGCTTAAATACAACACAG
This sequence comes from Rhinella marina, assembly GCA_900303285.1. NCBI lineage: Eukaryota > Metazoa > Chordata > Amphibia > Anura > Bufonidae > Rhinella > Rhinella marina. The sequence continues at coordinate 9,840 of ONZH01022833.1, read as the reverse complement.
GATGTTCCTCACCATTCCGGACCTGAGACAAGACAGCTCCTATACCTGTTTCAGAAGCGTCTGTTTGCACCACAAATTCCTTCTTAAAGTCTGGAGTAACCAACACTGGCTGAGAACAAAGAGCTAACTTTAGAGCTTGGAAGGCTTTTTCTGCCTCAGGATTCCACTTTACCATAACTGACTCTCTTCCCCTGGTGAGATCAATCAGGGGACCCGCCATGACAGCAAAATTAGGTATGAACCGTCTGTAATAACCAGTAATTCCTAGAAATGCTCTCACTTGTTTTTTATTTACTGGTTGGGGCCACTTCTGGATTGCCTCAATTTTATCAACTTGGGGCTTGACCATACCTCTTCCAATAATGTAACCCAAATATCTGGCCTCTTCCAGCCCAACGTGACATTTTTGGGGGTTTGCTGTCAGTCCTACTTCCTTCAAACTATCAATGACTGCCTGTACTTTCAATAGGTGTGTTTCCCAGTCAGGGCTATGTATCACTATGTCGTCAAGATAGGCAGAAGCATACTGTCTGTGTGGCCTCAGGACCCTATCCATCAGACGTTGAAAGGTCGCTGGGGCCCCATGTAAGCCAAAGGGCATATTCACATATTGAAACAGGCCATCAGGTGTGGAAAATGCAGTCTTTTCTTTGGCAGATGCTGTCAAGGGAATCTTCCAGTAACCTTTTGTCAGATCTAATGTTGTGATGTAACGGGCAGTCCCCAGTCGGTCTATGAGCTCATCCACTCGAGGCATAGGATATGCATCAAATTTAGATACAGAATTCAATTTTCTAAAGTCATTACAAAACCTTATACTACCATCGGGCTTTGGCACCAACACAATAGGACTTGACCACTCACTATGGGACTCTTCAGTCACTCCCAACTGCAGCATCTTTTTCACTTCCTTTGAGACTGCCTCTCGTCTGGCCTCAGGAATTCTATAGGGCTTTACATGTACTCTTACCCCAGGGTCCGTGATGATGTCATGTTTTATAAGGTGAGTCTGTCCTGGTGTGTCCGAAAAAAAATCTTTGTTATGGATGACCAATTGTCTAGCCTCTTTCTTTTGCCTGTCAGACAATGGCTCAGCTATCTTAACATCAGGTACAACTGACCTATCCTTGGTGGGTGGAGCAAGTTCTGCGGACAGGGCTTGGCGATCTTTCCAAGGTTTGATCAGATTCACATGGTAAATCTGTTCAGGTTTTCTTTTACCTGGCTGGTAAACCTTGTAATTCACTTCCCCTAATCTTTCCATGATTTCAAAAGGTCCCTGCCATTTGGCTAAAAATTTACTCTCCACTGTGGGGACAAGGATTAGCACCCGATCACCTGGTGAAAATGTATGGACCTTGGCACCCCTATCATAAACCATCTTTTGAGCTCCTTGAGTTCTTTCCATGTGCTCTCTTACAATTGGCATTACCACTGCAATTCTATCCTGCATCTGTGAGACATGTTCTATTATACTTCTGTACGGGGTGACCTGCCCTTCCCAAGTCTCTTTAGCCACATCTAACAAGCCACGAGGATGCCGACCATACACCAGTTCAAAAGGTGAAAATCCGGTGGACGACTGTGGCACCTCCCTTACCGCAAACAACAAAAATGGAAGCAAAAAAATCCCAATTTTTACCATCCTTTTCCACCACCTTTTTCAACATCTGTTTGAGTGTCTTGTTGAATCTTTCGACTAAACCGTCGGTTTGGGGGTGATAAACTGAGGTACGCAGCTGTGAAACCTTAAACATCTTGCACAGTTCCCTCATTACTTTCGACATAAAGGGGGTCCCCTGGTCTGTCAGTATTTCTTTCGGGATTCCCACCCTACTGAACACCTGAACCAATTCCTTGGCGATAACCTTAGAGGATGTATTACGTAACGGTATGGCCTCCGGGTATCGGGTAGCATAGTCCATTATGACTAAGATATGCTGATGACCACGTGCTGACTTTACTACAGGACCAACTAAATCCATCCCTATCCGCTCAAACGGTATTTCAATTATTGGTAAGGGTACTAAAGGGCTGCGAAAATGAGGCATAGGTGCAGAAATCTGACACTCAGGGCAAGACTCACAATAGGCTTTAACATCAGCACGAATACCAGGCCAGAAAAACCTCAGCAATATTTCTCTCTGTAGTTTTCTGGACCCCCAAATGACCACCCATGACATGTCTATGTGCCAGATCAAGTACTGTTCTTCTGTATGACTTTGGAACAACTAGCTGCTGTATTATGTCTTCCCCTTTTTTATCAACCTGATACAAGAAATCATTTTCCAGAACCATATATGGCCAAGCAAGCCTAGCTCCAGGTTCCACAGGTACCTCATTTACTATTTTTACATTTTCCCTGGCATGGGTAAGCGTAGGGTCCCTCATCTGCTCACTTTGGAAGTCATCTTTTCTAAAATCTAGGTCAGGCATAGTGACCCCTTCAAGTTCAGTCTCTGACTGTGGTTCTTCTAGGTCCCCTGCCATTACACCAAATGGGAATGGAATAAGCTGGTCTAATTCTCCTTGTAGGGGAGACTCAAATGGTTCAGGGCTTAAATCCTGTGTTGTGAGAATCTCATGGGCACCATCTTTAGTCACCAACTTATTTTCCCACAACTTCCAAAAATGCGGGAAATCCCTTCCTAAAATAACATCATGCACTAGGGCTGGGACTAACCCAACCTTATGAAATACTGTCCCATAGGGAGTTGTAATACAAGCAATTGTAGTTTGGTATTCACAGGAATCCCCATGTACACAAGTTACTGTGAAAGTATCAGACTGAGTGTCAGGGGAGGAGACAAGGCTTGATTTTACCAGAGTCACTACACTCCCTGAGTCTAATAATGCAATCACATCTTTATCATCTACTGTCAATTCACATAGATGCTTTTTAGAGCCGTCAGAACCTGCAGCATTACACACCACATGAGCAAACATAGACATACGTTTTTTAGAAAAGGCAAAATCACAATGCATAGGTTCAACAGTCACAGGACAGTTTACAGCAATATGCCCCAACTCATGGCACCGGAAACATCTTATTGGAGCTTTGCTCAATCCATAATTGTGCATTTTAAGCTTTCCCACAGTCTCATCATCATCATTATCACGGAAAGTCTTTCCATTCTTCCCAGCTCCCTTAAAACCCGGAACAGTCTTACCAGAAACTCCTGGAGATTTCGCCGTCCGCGTGGATGGGGGTTGGAGCTGGGTGTTAGATAGCAGATCCTCAGACGCAGAGTATCTCTCCACTAGATCCACAAGCTGGTCTGCTGTTTTAGGGTCGCCATGACTCACCCATCTCCTTAGTGCTGGGGGCAGTGCTCTTAGGTACTTGTCCAGGACAACTCGTTGAACCACATCAGGTGCTGACAAAACTTCGGGTTCCAGCCATTTCCTAGTCAGATGAATGAGGTCAAACATCTGAGAACGTGGCGGTTTGTTTGTTCTGTATGTCCATTGATGAACCCTCTGAGCTCTGACAGCTAGGGTTACACCCAAACGAGCCAGGATCTCTGCTTTGAGTTTATCAAAGTCCTGTGCCTCCTCTGGCTCCAGGTCAAAGTAGGCCTTTTGCGCGCTTCTCCTGCAAGGAACGGAGCAAGCAAGCCTGCCCATCGGGTTTTTGGCCAAGCTTCCCGCAATGCAGTCCTCTCAAAAGTGGCAAGGAAGGCTTCCACATCATCCTCCGCAGTCATCTTTTGCAGAAATTGGTTCACATGGATGATTTTCTGCTGTGCCTCTGCTTGCGCCAAAGGCAGGTTTGCTACATGCTGCACCACCTCCTGCAGCATCTGGCGGTCCCTATTTGTGGCCTCTATTAATGTGGTCAGCTGTACAGACAACAAACGGTTTGCCTCTTGCTGGTTTGCATTTGTCTGCTGTTGCTCTCTGGTAGCTTCCTGCTGAACTGCAGCAGATCGCAGCAAGGCCTGCACAACGTCATCCATTTTACAGACACTTCAACGTGTTGCCCACATCCTCCACCAATTGTGATATATGTAGGGATCGCCTTTGCTGGGGTCAAAGGCCACGTGTCTGTTTTCGTCAAATTCAGGCCAACAGCAACAAGTAGGTGCAGTCTGATGCTGGGTCAGGTTTATTGAAAGGGTTGCAAACAAAAATAAACAAAACAGTCACAAAAGAAAAATCCTTGCCTCTCCGGCACTTACTATACAGAGAACGTCCCTCACTATCAGCTGGAGAGCTTCTCCCTGCCAGCTTACACAAAACACTGTTTAGCAACCTTTACTCACATGAGTCTCTCACACAGACAGGCTTTCTTTCTGTGTCCCCAGGTAGAGAGAGCTAACACACCTCCTAGCTTCTCTTAAATATCCGCCCCTAATTAATTAGTCAGCAGGTGAGAGGCTTGGCTGCTACTTCACATAGGTAAGGAGTCTGGGCGAAATGTACCTCCCCTCCCCACTACCAAACCTGAATTGCTGTCACAAATGGTACCAGAATGTCCTCCTAGAGCAACTTCTCCCAACCGTCCAAGAGCAGTTTGGCGATCAACAATGCCTTTTCCAGCATGATGGAGCACCTTGCCATAAAGCAAAGGTGATAACTAAATGGCTCAGGGAACAAAACATAGAGATTTTGGGTCCATGGCCTGGAAACTCCCCAGATCTTAATCCCATTGAGAACTTGTGGTCAATCATCAAGAGACGGGTGGACAAACAAAAACCTGCAAATTCTGACAAAATGCAAGCATTGATTGTGCAAGAATGGACTGCTATCAGTCAGGATTTGGTCCAGAAGTTGATTGAGAGCATGCCAGGGAGAATTGCAGAGGTCCTGAAGAAGAAGGGTCAACACTGCAAATATTGACTTGCTGCATTAACTCATTCTAACTGTCAATATAAGCTTTTGTTACTCATAATCATAATATGATTGCAATTATATTTCTGTATGTAATAAAAACATCTGACAAACACACATAAAAACCAGAGAGGGCAGCAGATCATGTGAAAATATAATATTTGTGCCATTCTCAAAACTTTTGGCCATGACTGTATACCCACTTTTCCAACCCTAGCACTCTGCTGCCCTACAGATGGGAGCCCATCTTCCGCCATCTGCATTTCTTCCTTTTCCGCATCATCTAATATCAATGAGAATATGTCAGCAGCAGCATCCAGCTCCTCCTCTCGCTGCATCTTGCTGACTTTTGTAGGACACTGAGACTTTGAATAAAGGATTCTGTCTCGTACCAAGAAGGGAATAGTGCAGTCCTGATCTCCACCCACACCACTATCCCTACCTACTTGCATGGTCCATCCTAACTGATGATGCGCAACTGGATGGCAGTCCCTAGCTTACAAACATGCAGGGCTTTACAGGGAGAGGAAACAATGGGAGAAAAAACAACAGACTAAGACAGAAAACACAGACACGGAAATGTTACCAAGCCAAGGTCAAGAGCCAGGAGGTCGCTTCAGTACAAGGGGTAACACAAGAGCGAAGTCAAATTCAAGCCGAGGTCAGGAGCCAAGAGATTGTGTCAGTGCAAGGGATATCACAAGGACAAAGTCAAATTCTAGCCGAGGTCAAATAAACAGAGGTCACAATGCAGTAATATGCTTAGAGAAGTATAAAGACCAATCACAGGCAACCTGTGGCCAGCAGGTTGCCTGTTAAATAGTCCAGGCTGGCGGGTCACGTGACATGGCCAGCGTCACGTGACCCTTGTCAGGAGAGGTAAAACAGCTCAGTGCTGACTCATTAGCATCAGTGCTCACATCCCCCCTTGCTCATTGTCTAGGGGATGGAGGACGCCGGCCACGCTGGGAAAGCGTGCGCTGCCAGGTCCTCCCCTCCCCCTGGTTGCCAGGGAAACGTGGATGCCGGCCGCGTTTGGCACTGGCTTCTCCTCCCTCTCCATGAACGGGATGCCGGCGGTGCTGCAAGGAGAGAGCGCGCTGCCTGCTCCCCGTTACAGATTCAATTGGTATTGAATTACATATCTTAGTTTACGGCTGATAAGTAAATTTAGGAATAAAAATAAAACTGACTGAGAATAAGTATTTTCCAGCACTCTCCCTGCAGTCTCCCTGCACTCTTCTTCTTCATATTCTTCTATTAATTCAGCAACACTGTCCCTAGTGCATGAGCACTTGTCACGTCTCACCATATGTTCAGCTCACAGGACAATGGCCTGAGACCCCAAGACATGAGGGTTTTATAGGGTTGTGACATCACAGAGGATGACTATCTGCGGATTGGCTGGCTGCATGGCATTATGGGTGAGCTCGCGTTCCTGGGCTTCTTACTTTCACTGTGTAACACATGCAGCTGCCATTTTAGGAAAGACTGATTAGTTACCATGAAGTACGAGGAAATTCGGATTGAAACTTCGGACTGAATTCTGCTTCGAATGCTTTGCTTCGCTCAACACTACTAATAATAAATATTAATGTTTGTTTTGCTGGTAACCCTTGCTGTGTTACAAAAAAAATAAATTAAAGTGGAAAATTTGCAACAAAAGTGAAATTTGAAATTTTCCTTAAATTCTTGTGGAATGTCTAAAGGGTTCAGTTTTAAATAATTTGAAGAGTGTAGTTTCTAAAATGGGGTCATTTCTGGGTGGTTTATCTAAGCTCCTCCTCGCTGTGGGGCACACTCTGTAAAACCTGGTTTATAAATTTTCATGCCTTTATCCGTTTTGCAGCCTCTACTAATCATTTGATCTTACTCATAGGTATTTGATTATGACTTTGGACTTCAAGATGACTTTATGGGGTCAGCATTTCTTGACCTTACAACACTGGAACTACAAAGGTAAGGGAACTTTATTTTTATATAGATCTCTTTCCATTCAGAATGCATAAGGCCCAGCGGAAACATTTTTTTTCCGGTATTGAGATCCTTTGCCGGATCTCAATACCGAAAAACAATGCAAGTGTGAAAGTAGCCTAAGCAAGTTTTCCTTTGCACTAGTTTTGGTAAATCTCATTCATAATTGTTGAACATTGGGGGTCATTTATCATGCTGAAATACTCCTATATTAGGCGTTTTCCACCACTTTTACACCAATTCTAAAATTTTGAGTGTTGCATGGGCAGGGAAGGGGATGGGCCGGTAGGTACCATTTTCTACGCCTGAGTCAGCGTGAGGATAATTTTTGACTCACTCTCGTATATCTATCTATTGTCTGTCTGTCTGCTTTTTTATCTATGTAAATACATATGTAGTGAATTGAAGAAGACCTTTCACCACTCCTGACATGTCTGTTTTAATAGCTACTTGTATTCCCCACGTACTAACAATTCTGGATCATCTATTCTTATGGCTCTATGTTGTGCCATTCCTTTATTATTTCTACTAGTTATGAATTATGAATGAATTGCTAGCAGTCTGCAGTAATGGTACAGATCGGTGGTAACCAGTTGGGGGTGTGTCCAGACATAAGAATAGATGCTCCAGAATTGTTATTACATGGGGAATGTATGAAGCTATTAAAACAGGTATGTCAGGAGCTGTGACATGTCCTTTTTAAGAAGCAGTCTCTTGCATGAGAAGATCAGCATGTGTCATCTGAGTATTACTGAAGTAGATGTTGACAAATCTCTGTCTAAATACTGTATATATTTGTACTTAACCGGTTGATGTATTGTTAAGGGTTGTTGCAGACTGGCACTAAAGATCAGGCAGGCTGTTCGGAGAGGGAAGAGCCTGCTAGACCTCTGTGTACTCCAGCATTGCCAGACATTTGTAAAGCCCTGTCTGGCCACATTCACTTTACTGGGGACCTGCAGAGATCCAGCCATATTCCAGCAAATAGGCAGAGAATCGGGTGGAGGAAAACATCTGCGTGCAGCGGTTCTCTTCTGATTTTCAGCATATTTCCTGGAAAGTGACTAGATCTCTGCCAGTCCCCATTAAAATGAATGGGGCCACATGGGGCCTTACAATCCTCCAGCAATGCTGAGGTCCAACAGCCTGCCTGATCTCTGATACTAGTCTGCAACTAGCCTAGGGCAAATTATATTAGTTTATGTTGCTGTGCTTTGGCTTGACATGCAGTGCAGAAAATGATGAATAATAAGTTTATGTCAAAGTAAAATTAAGCTGAATGTAGAGCCAGATGTAATAAAGCCGTATAGTGAATTCATTAGATAGATGTTTGATTAGTCTACCATAACAGTAATCATTACATGTGTATGATTAATGGTAATCTTTGTATTACTAATCTCCTTACATTGTATTTTCAGCGCTAAAGATATTGCATTAAATTTAAAGGATCCACAGCATCCTGAACATGTTTTAGGAACTATATATTTATACGTCGTTCTTTCTCAGAAGGACAATGGCTGCATGGATATGGTGAGTCAAGGGATAACATAGACATCCATTCTGAGTTTGGGTAATAATACTGGATATACGAGCTTTATATTCATTGCGTGTAAATATATAAATATCACTGTTATTTTTACAGCCAAAATGTAGTTAAAGAGAAGTGGACGTTATCCATCATTTAGCTGGACACAGCTAGGATATGCCATCATTTTATGATGATCACTGTGGAACATCCACCTTCTATCCCAGGAATGGTGGATGATGTTCCAGTAGTTTGACCCCCACTGATCATAATTGATGGCATATCCTAACAATGGGAAACCCACCTAGCTAGCACTTGTTATGGTCCATTATGTTCCCTAGAAAAGACAGCAGTTACCTGCAGATCTCGGCCTGCTACCTGGTCCCTTAACTATAACTGCTGTCCCCATATCTGATATATAACATCAGTCACAGAAAAAAACACAGTTCAATGGGCGGATTTTAGATGTATATTTTTCTTACTGATGCACTGTCTAGGCCAGAGACACTTTGGAGGGCATCTCTGGTTGGTCTGTACTTTGAAGGACATCTGTGTTAACCACATTGGGAATTTTGTGGCCGGGTTATTGGGAGATGGCTGTCACTTATAGGGGTATCTGTTGTTGATGCACTATGGGCATGTCTAGGACTGAGACATCATAGAGAGTATCTCTAGTTGGTACTATGAAGGACATCTTTGGTATCTGCTTTGGGAATGGTGTGTGGCTAGGTCACTGGGGCACATGTCTGACACTTATGGGGGTATATGAGGCTGAGGCATACCTGTTTAGGTAGCCTCTGTGGATTATGAATGTTGAGGCTTGTTACAAGGCAAAGCAAACCAATTGTGCTTGATTCATAGCAGCATAGGTTTGGATTTCCTTCACTGTATAGGATGAGGATGGATCTATTTTCCATTTCTGGATATTGGAGGTTACCGATTTATATTCAAGGACAACCACTAGTCATATGGCTTTATATTAACATTATAATTTCATTTTTTTAAGGGACACATTGTGGCTTTAGCTAAATACGTATATGTATACACGGAAATCATATACAAACACTTCTACAGCCAGATACGCATGTATACTAACATATGTATACTAACATGTATATTACATAGTGTGAATTTTAGCTTTGGGTGGCAATTACCAAGAAGACATGGAACTTAAAATACAATCAACTAGATCTTGACTTAGCATGCAGACTTTGTTGATGACCTTCATAACACATTAACCTTTTTCACAGCCTTTATCTATGCTCAAGTCATCTGAGGCGGTAAGCAGTGTGTAAGCCGTGAAATCTCCATTGTGCTGTTGCTAAGTTGCAGTCCATTAAAGCATGATTATGCTTGTGTCACTGTGAAAGTCGTTGCATGATCTATGATTGTTTATAATTATGCATGTACATGTCTTATAGAGAGCCTTTACTTTGCAATTTATTAATTTGAAGGTGATGTCTACTTCCAGGGACAATAAGAAAGTAGGAAGTCAGATGTCCTAGGAC
>ONZH01022832.1:0-214911 GCA_900303285.1 Rhinella marina | reverse complement strand
TAGTCTTTCCAGTCCTCACATGTTTAATATTATATGTAGTCTCTCAGTCCTCACATGTGTAATATCATATGTAGTCTTCCAGTCCTCACATGTGTAATATTATATTTAGTCTTCCAGTCCTCACATGTTTAATATTATATGTAGTCTTCCAGTCCTCACATGTTTAATATCATATGTGTAGTCTTCCAGTCCTCACATGTTTAATATTATATGTAGTCTCTCAGTACTCACATGTGTAATATCATATGTAGTCTTCCAGTCCTCACATGTGTAATATTATATTTAGTCTTCCAGTCCTCACATGTTTAATATTATATGTAGTCCTTCCAGTCCTCAAATATGTTTAATATCATATGTTAGTCTTCCAGTCCTCACATGTGTAATATTATATGTAGTAGTCTCTCCTCAGTCCTCACATGTGTAAATATTATATGTAGTCTTCCTTCAGTCCTCACATGTGTAATATTATATGTAGTCTTCCAGTCCTCACATGTGTAATATTATATGTAGTCTTCCAGTCCTCACATGTGTAATATTATATTTAGTCCTTCCAGTCCTCACATGTGGTAATATTATATGAAGTCTCTCAGTCCTCACATGTTTAATATTATATGAAGTCTCTCAGTCCTCACATGTGTAATATTATATGTAGTCTTCCAGTCCATACATGTGTAATATTATATGAAGTCTCTCAGTCCTCACATGTGTAATATTATATGTAGTCTTCCAGTCCTCACATGTGTAATATTATATGAAGTCTCTCAGTCCTCACATGTGTAATATTATATTTAGTCTTCCAGTCCTCACATGTGTAATATTATATGTAGTCTTCCAGTCCTCACATGTTTAATATTATATGTAGTCTTCCAGTCCTCACATGTGTAATATTATATGTAGTCTTCCAGTCTTCACATGTGTAATATTATATGTAGTCTTCCAGTCCTCACATGTGTAATACTATATTTAGTCTTCCAGTCCTCACATGTGTAATATTATATGTAGTCTTCCAGTCCTCACATGTGTAATATTATATGTAGTGCTTCCAGTCCTCACATGTGTAATATTATATGAAGTCTCTTCAGTCCTCACATGTGTAATATTATATGTAGTCTTCCAGTCCTCACATGTTTAATATTATTGTAGTCTTCCAGTCCCTCACATGTGTAATATCATATGTAGTCTTCCAGTCCTGCACATGTGTAATATTATATTTAGTCTTCCAGTCCTCACATGTGTAAATATTATATGTAGTCTTCCAGTCCTCACATGTGTAATATTATATGTAGTCTTCCAGTCCTCACATGTGTAATATTATATGTAGTCTTCCAGTCCTCACAATGTGTAATATTATATGTAGTCTTCCAGTCCTCACATGTGTAATATTATATGAAGTCTCTCAGTCCTCACATGTGTAATATTATATGTATTCTTCCAGTTCTCACGTGTGATATTATATGAAGTCTCTCAGTCCTCACATGTTTAATATTATATGAAGTCTCTCAGTCCTCACTTGTGTAATATTATATGTAGTCTTCCAGTCCTCACATGTGTAATATTATATGTAGTCTTCCAGTCCTCACATGTGTAATATTATATGCAGTCTTCCAGTCCTCACATGTGTAATATTATATGCAGTCTTCCAGTCCTCACATGTGTAATATTATATGCAGTCTTCCAGTCCTCACATGTTTAATATTATATGAAGTCTCTCAGTCCTCACATGTTTAATATTATATGTAGTCTTCCAGTCCTCACATGTTTAATATTATATGTAGTCTTCCAGTCCTCACATGTGTAATACTATATTTAGTCTTCCAGTCCTCACATGTGTAATATTATATGTAGTCTTCCAGTCCTCACATTTTAATATTATATGTAGTCTTCCAGTCCTCACATGTGGTAAATATCATATGTAGTCTTTCCCAGTCCTCACATGTGTAATATTATATTAGTCCCATCCTCACATGTGTAATATTATATGTAGTCTTCCAGTCCTCACATGTGTAATATTATATGTAGTCTTCCAGTCCTCACATGTTGTAATATTATATTGTAGTCTTCCAGTCCTCACATGTGTAATATTATATTTAGTCTTCCAGTCCTCACATGTGTAATATTATATATTTAGTCTTCCAGTCCTCACATGTGTAATGTATTATATGTAGTCTTCCAGTCCTCACATGTGTAATATTATATGTAGTCTTCCAGTCCTCACATGTGTAATATTTATTGTAGTCTTCACCAGTCCTCACATGTGTAATATTATATGTAGTTCTTCTCAGTCCTCACATGTGTAATATTATATGTAGTCTTCCAGTCCTCACATGTGTAATATTATATGAAGTCTCTCAGTCCTCACATGTGTAATATATGTAATGTTCTTCCAGTCTCACAGTGTGATATTATCTGAAGTCTCTCTCAGTCCTTCTCATGTGTATATATTATATTTAGTCTTCCAGTCCTCACATGTTTAAAAATATTATAATGTAGTCTTCCAGTCTAATTTGTTCCCCTCACATGTTTAATATCATATGTAGTCTTCCAGTCCTCACATGTGTAATATTATATGTAGTCTCTCAGTCCTCACATGTGTAATATTATATGTAGTCTTCCAGTCCTCACATGTGTAATATTATATGTAGTCTTCCAGTCCTCACATGTGTAATATTATATGTAGTCTTCCAGTCCTCACATGTGTAATATTATATTTAGTCTTCCAGTCCTCACATGTGTAATATTATATGAAGTTCTCTCAGTCCTCACGTTAATATTATATGAAGTCTCTCAGTCCTCACATGTGAATATTATATGTAGTCTTCCAGTCCTCACATGTGTAATATTATATGTAGTCTTCCAGTCCTCACATGTGTAATATTATATGTAGTCTTCCAGTCCTCACATGTGTAATATTATATGAAGTCTCTCAGTCCTCACATGTGTAATATTATATGTAGTCTTCCAGTCCTCACATGTTTAATATTATATGTAGTCTTCCAGTCCTCACATGTGTAATATCATATGTAGTCTTCCAGTCCTCACATGTGTAATATTATATTTAGTCTTCCAGTCCTCACATGTGTAATATTATATGTAGTCTTCCAGTCCTCACATGTGTAATATTATATGTAGTCTTCCAGTCCTCACATGTGTAATATTATATGTAGTCTTCCAGTCCTCACATGTGTAATATTATATGAAGTCTCTCAGTCCTCACATGTGTAATATTATATGTATTCTTCCAGTTCTCACGTGTGATATTATATGAAGTCTCTCAGTCCTCACATGTGTAATATTATATTTAGTCTTCCAGTTCTCACATGTTTAATATTATATGTAGTCTTCCAGTCCTCACATGTTTAATATCATATGTAGTCTTCCAGTCCTCACATGTGTAATATTATATGTAGTCTCTTAGTCCTCACATGTGTAATATTATATGTAGTCTTCTAGTCCTCACATGTGTAATATTATATGTAGTCTTCCAGTCCTCACATGTGTAATATATTTAGTCTTCCAGTCCTCACATGTGTAATATTATATGAAGTCTCTCAGTCCTCACATGTTTAATATTATATGAAGTCTCTCAGTCCTCACATGTGTAATATTATATGTAGTCTTCCAGTCCTCACATGTGTAATATTATATGTAGTCTTCCAGTCCTCACATGTTTAATATTATATGAAGTCTATCAGTCCTCACATATGTAATATTATATGTAGTCTCTCAGTCCTCACATGTGTAATATTATATGTAGTCTTCCAGTCCTCACATGTGTAATATTATATGTAGTCTTCCAGTCCTCACATGTTTAATATTATATGAAGTCTATCAGTCCTCACATATGTAATATTATATGTAGTCTCTCAGTCCTCACATGTGTAATATTATATGTAGTCTTCCAGTCCTCACATGTGTAATATATTTAGTCTTCCAGTCCTCACATGTGTAATATTATATGAAGTCTCTCAGTCCTCACATGTGTAATATTATATGTAGTCTTCCAGTCCTCACATGTTTAATATTATATGTAGTCTTCCAGTCCTCACATGTGTAATATTATATGTAGTCTTCCAGTCCTCACATGTTTAATATCATATGTAGTTTTCCAGTCCTCACATGTGTAATATTATATGTAGTCTTCCAGTCTTCACATGTGTAATATTATATGTAGTCTTCCAGTCCTCACATGTGTAATATTATATGTAGTCTTCCAGTCCTCACATGTGTAATATTATATGTAGTCTTCCAGTCCTCACATGTGTAATATTATATGAAGTCTCTCAGTCCTCACATGTGTAATATTATATGTAGTCTTCCAGTCCTCACATGTTTAATTATATGTAGTCTTCCAGTTCCTCACATGTGTAATATCATATGTAGTCTTCCAGTCCTCACATGTGTAATATTATATTTAGTCTTCCAGTCCTCACATGTGTAATATTATATGTAGTCTTCCAGTCCTCACATGTGTAATATTATATGTAGTCTTCCAGTCCTCACATGTGTAATATTATATGTAGTCTTCCAGTCCTCACATGTGTAATATTATATGTAGTCTTCCAGTCCTCACATGTGTAATATTATATGAAGTCTCTCAGTCCTCACATGTGTAATATTATATGTATTCTTCCAGTTCTCACGTGTGATATTCTCTGAAGTCTCTCAGTCCTCACATGTGTAATATTATATTTAGTCTTCCAGTCCTCACATGTTTAATATTATATGTAGTCTTCCAGTCCTCACATGTTTAATATCATATGTAGTCTTCCAGTCCTCACATGTGTAATATTATATGTAGTCTCTCAGTCCTCACATGTGTAATATTATATGTAGTCTTCTAGTCCTCACATGTGTAATATTATATGTAGTCTTCCAGTCCTCACATGTGTAATATTATATGTAGTCTTCCAGTCCTCACATGTGTAATATTATATTTAGTCTTCCAGTCCTCACATGTGTAATATTATATGAAGTCTCTCAGTCCTCACGTTTAATATTATATGAAGTCTCTCAGTCCTCACATGTGTAATATTATATGTAGTCTTCCAGTCCTCACATGTGTAATATTATATGTAGTCTTCCAGTCCTCACATGTGTAATATTATATGTAGTCTTCCAGTCCTCACATGTGTAATATTATATGAAGTCTCTCAGTCCTCACATGTGTAATATTATATGTAGTCTTCCAGTCCTCACATGTTCAATATTATATGTAGTCTTCCAGTCCTCACATGTGTAATATCATATGTAGTCTTCCAGTCCTCACATGTGTAATATTATATTTAGTCTTCCAGTCCTCACATGTGTAATATTATATGTAGTCTTCCAGTCCTCACATGTGTAATATTATATGTAGTCTTCCAGTCCTCACATGTGTAATATTATATGAAGTCTCTCAGTCCTCACATGTGTAATATTATATGTATTCTTCCAGTTCTCACGTGTGATATTATATGAAGTCTCTCAGTCCTCACATGTTTAATATCATATGTAGTCTTCCAGTCCTCACATGTGTAATATTATATGTAGTCTTCCAGTCCTCACATGTGTAATATATTTAGTCTTCCAGTCCTCACATGTGTAATATTATATGAAGTCTCTCAGTCCTCACATGTTTAATATTATATGAAGTCTCTCAGTCCTCACATGTGTAATATTATATGTAGTCTTCCAGTCCTCACATGTGTAATATTATATGTAGTCTTCCAGTCCTCACATGTTTAATATTATATGAAGTCTATCAGTCCTCACATATGTAATATTATATGTAGTCTCTCAGTCCTCACATGTGTAATATTATATGTAGTTTTCCAGTCCTCACATGTGTAATATTATATGCAGTCTTCCAGTCCTCACATGTTTAATATTATATGAAGTCTCTCAGTCCTCACATATGTAATATTATATGTAGTCTTCCAGTCCTCACATGTGTAATATTATATGTAGTTTTCCAGTCCTCACATGTGTAATATTATATGTAGTCTTCCAGTCCTCACATGTGTAATATTATATGTAGTCTTCCAGTCCTCACATGTGTAATATTATATGTAGTCTTCCAGTCCTCACATGTGTAATATTATATTTAGTCTTCCAGTCCTCACATGTGTAATATTATATGAAGTCTCTCAGTCCTCACATGTGTAATATTATATGTAGTCTTCCAGTCCTCACATGTGTAATATTATATGTAGTCTTCCAGTCCTCTCATGTGTAATATTATATGAAGTCTCTCAGTCCTCACAATTTGCAGAACACACGGCCCAGCACCCCATTCAAAATGCCTATTCTTGTCCGCTACTGCGGACAAGAATAGGACATGTTCTATTTTTTTTTTTGTGGAGCCGTGGCTGCCCGCTCTCATTGAAGTGAACGAGGCAACGGGGCCTCAAAATTGCGGAATAGATGCGGACCTGTTGACACGGTTGTGTGAACGGGCCCTAACTGTTGGGGCTCAGCATGGCTGTTCACCTGACAGCAGACCCATGTAAGTGGGCTATTACTAAAGATAGTCGAGTACCACTGCGATAGACTTAAAGGATGACTCATGTTATAGATACAATCCTGGGTATAAATAGATGATGGGAGTTCACAGTGTTACATATATATATATATATATATATATATATATATATATACACACACACACACACAGTACAGACTAAAAGTTTGGACACACCTTCTCATTCAAAGAGTTTTCTGTATTTTCATGACTATGAAAATTGTAGATTCACACTGAAGGCATCAAAACTATAAATTAACACATGTGCAATTATATACTTAACAAAAAAGTGTAAAACAACTGAAAATATGTCTTATATTCTAGGTTCTTCAAAGTAGCCACCTTTTGCTTTGATTACTGCTTTGCACACTCTTGGCATTCTCTTGATGAGCTTCAAGAGGTAGTCACCTGAAATGGTATTCCAACAGTCTTTAAGGAGTTCCCAGAGATGCTTAGCACTTGTTGGCCCTTTTGCCTTCACTCTGCGGTCTGGCTCACCCCAAACCATCTTGATTGGGTTTAGGTCTGGTGACTGTGGAGGCCAGGTCATCTGGCGTAGCACCCCATCACTCTCCTTCTTGGTCAAATAGCCCTTACACAGCCTGGAGGTGTGTTTGGGGTCATTGTCCTGTTGATAAATAAATGATGGTCCAACTAAACGCAAACCGGATGGAATAGCATGCCGCTGCAAGATGCTATGGTAGCCATGCTGGTTCAGTATGCCTTCAATTTTGAATAAATCCCCAACAGTGTCACCAGCAAAGCACCCCCACACCATCACACCTCCTCCTCCATGCTTCACGGTGGGAACCAGGCATGTAGAGCCCATCCGTTCACCTTTTCTGCGTTGCACAAAGACACGGTGGTTGGAACCAAAGATCTCAAATTTGGACTCATCAGACCAAAGCACAGATTCCCACTGGTCTAATGTCCATTCCTTGTGTTCTTTAGCCCAAACAAGTCTCTCCTGCTTGTTGCCTGTCCTTAGCAGTGGTTTCCTAGCAGCTATTTTACCATGAAGGCCTGCTGCACACAGTCTCCTCTTAACAGTTGTTGTAGAGATGTGTCTGCTGCTAGAACTCTGTGTGGCATTGACCTGGTCTCTAATCTGAGCTGCTGTTAATCTGCGATTTCTGAGGCTGGTGACTCGGATGAACTTATCCTCCGCAGCAGAGGTGACTCTTGGTCTTCATTTCCTGGGGCGGTCCACATGTGAGCCAGTTTCTTTGTAGCGCTTGATGGTTTTTGCGACTGCACTTGGGGACACTTTCAAAGTTTTCCCAATTTTTCGGACTGACTGACCTTCATTTCTTAAAGTAATGATGGCCACTCGTTTTTTCTTTACTTAGCTGCTTTTTTCTTGCCATAATACAAATTCTAACAGTCTATTCAGTAGGACTATCAGCTGTGTATCCACCTGACTTCTGCCCAACACAACTCATGGTCCTCATGGTCCCAACCCCATTTATAAGGCAAGAAATCCCACTTATTAAACTTGACAGGGCACACCTGTGAAGTGAAAACCATTTCAGGTGACTACCTCTTGAAGCTCATCAAGAGAATGCCAAGAGTGTGCAAAGCAGTAATCAAAGCAAAAGTTTGCTACTTTGAAGAACCTAGAATAAGACATATGTACAGTTGTCTCATCTCATTGAGAGGTCACCGGCTAAATATACCCAACTTAGATTACTATTACTTTAGGACAAAAAAAATAATAATATTAATTTGTAAATGTTTTTCAATAGATTATGTGCACCCTAACAAAACACCATAAAAATGCAACTCATTCCACAAAATATAAACCGTGTACTAATGTAAAAAAAAAAAAGCTTTAATTTGAGCATAAATTTTGAATAAGATCATTTGGGTTTGAGGTTGGCCCTTCAGTAACTTATGTATTGTGAAACATAGAAGCTGCAGAAGGCAAACATTTTAATAAAAACCTGTTATAAAAATGTGGTTGTTTAAATAAAAATAAATGATCTATAGGTATCCATAGCCTTTAAGGGTGCTGATAGCTCAGCTCATGAAAACACATTTACTGCAAATTACGATTGAAGGGATAATTAATGGTCTGTATGAATTTTTCTTGAAACTGCCTTGAATCCTTTTTTCCTTAAAACCTTTCAGGGGTAGGGATGAGCGAACCCAAACATTACAGGTTTGGGTTCGGTGTTCAGGTGGTGTAGGAATTCCGTTATAACGGAATATAACGGAATTCGTAGACAAAATGCAAAATGGAAACCTTTAGAGGCATTCAGTTTTGATCAGTCATAATAGAAGTCTGTGGCCAAGCATAACAGATCCGTCTGGTTTCCGTTATGCAAAACTTTGTTTTCCGTCCTGCGTAACAGAAACCAGGTGGATCCATTATGCTTGGCCATAGATTTCTATTATGACGGATTATAATGGAATGCCTCTTGAAGTCTACGAATTTCGTTATATTCCGTTATAATGGAATTCCTACACTACTCTAACACTTAACTGGAACCTGTAAAGTAAACTATGCAGCGAGCGTATCTTCTGCGCAAATTACCTATTATCAAACTTTATTTCAAGGTCTTGGCCCATCAATTATGAAAAGTATTCCCATCACATTTATGGCATATCAACAGCATATGTCTGATAACGTAGTCCCACCTCTGCCTGACCCCATACCGCTGCATATAGGGAGAGAAACAACAAAACGTCATTTCGTTCTCTGGGTGTCAGGCAGACACAGTTCTTGACATAGGTGCGGATCCAAGAGGAGTGCAATGTATGTTATTAGAAGAAACGACCCTCACACAGTGCCAAAAGATCTTTATTGCACAACTTTAGGCAAAAACATACAAAGATAGCATTTTACTAGTTGCTCTTTAAGATCGTTTTCCCCTGTGTACATTCGATGATGTATGATGTCATCTGACTTTATACTAAAACTTTTCCCACATTCTGAACATGAAAATGTTTTCTCCTCAGTGTGAGTTCTCTGATGTCTAACCAAACCTGATTTCAGAGTAAAACACTTCCCACATTCTGAACATGAGAATGGCTTCTCCCCTGTGTGAATTCTCTGATGTGCAACAAGAGTTGATTTCTGGGCAAAACTTTTCCCACATTCTGAACAAGAAAATGGTTTCTCTCCTGTGTGGGTTTTCTCATGTTCAATAAGAACGGATTTATAGGTAAAACATTTTCCACATTGTGAACAAGAAAACGGTTTCTCTCCTGTGTGAATTCTCTGATGTGCAACAAGAACAGATATCCGAGTAAAACTTTTCCCACATTCAGAACAGGAAAATGGCCGTTCATCTCTGTGAATTCTTTGATGTCTCTCAAGATGATCTTTACGTGTAAAACATTTCCAACAGTCCAAACATGCAAACGGCTTCTCGCCAGTATGACTTCTCTCATGTTTAACAAGAGCTGACCTCTGAGCAAAATATTTTCCACAATCTGAACATGAGAATGGTTTCTCCCCTGTGTGAATTCTCTGATGTTCAACAAGAATCGAGTTCTGGGTAAAGCATTTCCCGCATTCTAAACATGAAAATGGCCGCTCATCACTGTGAATTCTCATATGCATAGAAAGACTTGAGTTCTTCTTAAACAGTTTCCCACATTCCGGACAGGGATATATTTTACCTGCGTTGTGACCTGCACTTTCACCAACAATCAGTGATAAGTCAGGAAAAGGTTCCTTGCGATGACTAAAATCAGACGAAAGCCTTTGATTATGAAGGAATAGAGATACGTTGGGTGTAATAGGATATTTTCCAGAATTATCATCTGCAATATCAGAATATTCAGTTTCAAAATCTGGAAGTAAAATAATATCTTCCTCTAAACGCCTGATGCAATTGCCTGTTGAGGGAAATGCTAGATTATCGACTGTATTTTGGAAGAAAAAAAAAGAATAATAAAAGAACATTGTATCAGGAAAGCTATCCTCTCAAGATTGATCCAAATTATCTTACTTAGTAGTGTATACAGAACATATGGATTGTAGGATATGGGAAAAAAATTTCAACTTGGCAAGAATCACAGGCAACTACACGCCCCCAAATCTTCTTATACCCGACTGGTGCCATTACTAAGACCCCTTTCCGTCCCCACTACTAGGAGCTAAAGCCGGTACTAGACAAAAAAACTCAGTGCTGTTAGTATAAGGAGTGTTACAATGATGACTACCCCCTCTACAGAATAAAAGAGATCTCGCTTTCTTCTCAGGGTGACAAGACATACCCCTTTGGTTCTGTCTCTACAGGCACATCACTCTCCCCACCAGCTTCACCCACCTTCTGCATTCTAACATACAGTCAGTTACCCCAGACATATGGGAGACCTCAGGGACTGTGCTGTGCTTCAAAGGGTCACTGTGGGCATCAGTAGAGAGAGACTGACAAGACCACACAATACGTCATCTTCTCCTCACACACCCATGTGCCTTCAGACCACACTATATTCCATTTCTGGTCTTTACTCTGACACAGCTGGTAAAATTCATGGCGGGTCTACAGCTGATTGTATGTTAGAAAGTATTATGGTGGGACATGGGTGGTGGTGATGTAACTGTAGATGCAAGACCAAAGGGGTATCACCTGAAACCCTGAGAAAAAAGCCAAACCCCTTTGCTGTCTGGGCAGAAGATGGTACTGTGTAAACCGCACTCTTCTGCCCAGACACAATGCAGCTTTATGCAGCATTATCCATCACTCGTCCTCACACTGTGGAGGTGATCACTGCCTGTAAAAGCAGCTCTTCACCTCCACTAACCAGCGGTCAGTTATCGAGAAGGAACAATTCCTTCCCGACAATTATGTGCTCGATCACTGCATGTAAATGTTTATGCCATCTACAGGGTTAGTAAAGCTTCCCCGATGTCATGGGCGATTTTCTATTTATGTCCACAGTGTTCATTTAAGCCTGTCTCATTCACAAGGTAAAAATACTGGAAATTCATTTAAGGCTGTTAACAAAGAGCCTTTAGTTGCCTTTCCAGCAAACAATATCCTCCCCCAAAAACAAAGTCAATCTGAGGCACATGGCTATTCGAGATACAATAAATTTAAAAAAAAAAAAAAAAAAACCCTCAGCCAACCTTCTGGCAGATCACTGCATGAAATACATTGATTATATATTCTTCTTTTTTTTCCTACTGCATGACAATCTGCTGTGTGAAGCACATACCAAGCGTAATGGGGCTCTTAAGTCCTGGAGAGTCACATAGCGTCTGCGTTCAAAGATACTCACCTGAGCTGATTTGTACAGGAATCTCCTCCTCCTTACACTGCTGATAACCCTTTAGATACATATCATCTCCTACAGATACATCTTCAGCTTTAATATTAGTCAGATCTTCCCCCTGATTCAGTATGTGGGCAAATAATACACAATTCAGAAAAGAAATATGAAACAAAAAAACTACCAACCAACAACAAGCTAGCAACTTCTTCTGTACGCAGATTAAAAAAGAAATACATTTTTCAGACTATAAAACATACTTTTAGCAACAAAAAAATCTGCCCCGATGCATATTGCCTAGAGGGCTTGCTGGGGCAACCATGACGCTTTCTGCAGAGTATGCTCACGGTCTGCAGGGCAGCAGGGTGAGGGCTGCTTTAAGCACTCATACGTCTGGACCAGAAGCAGCTAGAGATATAGTTCTAGTTTTAAAATTACAAAATACACTGAGTATTGCAGACGTAAAGTACTGTTGCTCACTACCTCTTGGGCTAAACACTGTAGACAACTAAAGCTGAGGTGCCCTTATTTAATAAAACATAATTTTTATTCCTTCTCCAAGGTTAAAAAATACAAAAGGAGGTGAAAACGTGTATAGACTACTAGAGTAGGTAGCTGGTCGAGGGGCAGGCTATAGTTTAGGAGGGTAGGTCCAGTGACGGGTGCTCACAACTAGTTATCCCTAAAACGCTTGCGCTAGCATGCTTTTCTAGGAAGAAGGGAAAGCCTCAATGGTTGATGTCGGAGCACCCACCCGGAGAAGGACGACCCCCAGCCTCCGGAACCTCGGACCTGTCTATTAAGTACCTAACTCTTTTGCTACCTAGCATCTGTCACTCCATGACATGTTTTAATAAATAAGGGCACCTCAGCTTTAGTTGTCTACATGGTTCTAGTTTTGTTTGAAAGCCGACAGTCTAAGCAATTACAGAATCACAGCATTATCTCCACTACATTGGGAGATATAGCTGTTAGAAATCAGATCAGGAATGATAGCAGGTGAAAGTGAAAGCAGGTTTCCCGTTTTCACTCCAGACCCAATTTCTAACAGCTATATGTCCCAATGAAGTGGAGATAATGCTGTGATTCTGATCTTGTTTTAAAACTTAGACTGCCAGCTCTCAAACAAGATCAGAACCACAACTGCTCCTATATCTCCTTCAGCTGTGACCAAAGCCCCTGAGAGTTTTAGGCTCATGTTCTAGATACTAATGGGCTATACAGTGGGTGTTTTTTATTCTTATTCTTTTCTATTTTTTACGTATTATTTAAACACATTTGGGGTACTTTTTTTTATTATTGCATTGCACTCATTTCGAGCTAAAATAATTTTTTCAATTGGTCTTTATTAAACATTTTGAATCCCTGTCTCTGTGCAGCCTTGAGATTCTCTATTAGCAGGCTCTGAATTTTCACTCTGTTCCATCAGCCAGCTCACCTAACAGCTCCTTATCTCCTAAATACTCATTATAGCTCCATTCTTATCTTACTGTTAAGAATGTGGCTTTAATAAATGTTTATGACCTTTTAGTAATTTTGAGATAAGGGTTATTAGAAGACCAGAAGAAAAGTGCTAGACAGTAGTTGAATGGCTCAATATTTTTAATAAAGACCAATTGAAAAAATGATTTTAGACCAAAATGGGTAAAATGCAATCATAAAAAATGCCACCAAAGATGTACATAGCTTT
The DNA here is from genome assembly GCA_900303285.1 of Rhinella marina. Lineage (NCBI taxonomy): Eukaryota > Metazoa > Chordata > Amphibia > Anura > Bufonidae > Rhinella > Rhinella marina. The sequence goes on along the minus strand of ONZH01022832.1, from coordinate 201,496 downwards.
TAAATTTTATTTAATTCATATTATATCCACCCTTGTATCTGGGCATGTATTTATAACTGTTGTGTAATGCCTGATGAAGGTCTAAATCTGGGATGCGTCTCATAGTCTGATGCCTTTTATAGTGTGAAAAGTACTGTAATAAACGGATGTTAAATTTAGTGAGCTTAGACCATACAGGAGGACAACACAGCATCTCTGCACTGCAAATTATTTCTAAAACTTCAGCCCCGTCTACCTGACGATACTGTGGGGTAGTCTTATTCTCCACTGGACATTCTTGGGACTTCCGAGGACTGGAACATCTGTCTGGGGTATTTTTTTTACTTGACTCTTCTGTAGGAGAGAAACAGACAGTGAATAGCTAAGATATTCATTTTTAGGGCAATGCCCCAAAATGATCCTTACCTGCATCTCCTTTTACTTAAAAATATGACAAGCTAAAGTTTCCCAGTCATCCCTGCAAAATGTAACGATTGGATCACTGTAGTAATGGAATACAAAGTGACAGTGCTCTTGCCAACAGCAGCAGGTTTCAAGAACTTTTTGCTTCATTCATTTAACTCATTACAGCACGGAAATCCAGTAAGGGCTTCTGTATGATGCTGCTGTTGGCATACTTCACAATAGTCATAGTTTTTAGTGGAGTTCTAAATTTGTAACATAGTATTTTATGGCTAAATAAGGCTCAATTTTACCCTAATACTTTTCTTTTAGTTTCAGAACTTCCCTTTAAAATGAAATTTCTACCTTTTATCACCATACCATTTTTACATAGAAAATGCCAATCATTTTCTATCTCCATGGTTCTAATAACCCTTTTGGGACATTGCCTAATTTTATTTTTTCATTTTTCCTTCCCCACCTTCTGAGAGCCATATTTTTTTGTTTTCTGTTCAAATAGCCGTATAAGGGCTTGTTTTTTTGTGACAAGTTGTATTTTTAATGGCACTTTTTATTTTACCATAGCTTGCATTGGAATACAAGAAAAAAAATTGGGATACATATGACTTTTTGATCACTTTTAATCAAATATGTTTGGGGGACAAGGTGACCAAAAAAGCAAATCACACGTTTTTATATTTTTTCCATTACTGTGTACACTGTGCAGGGAAGATATTTTTAGCTTTCAACAGTTCAGATTCATTCATAAAGCTGAGTAGATTTTTACTTTTTTATTGTAATTTTTTGAACATGTGATCTTCTGATCGCGGGTCCCATGGACCGCAACAGAATACTATTGCAGTCTATGGGATTCTGAGAGGCTGTCTGAGAACCTGTGCCTCAAGCATGGTTTTTCAAGCAGTTACCCATGACAGGCCTGGATATATTCCCAAGGTCCCAGGTTGTCATGACAACTGATCAGAGCCCAGCGATTTCACTGCAAGGGCTTGTATCAGAAAGCAGAAGGAGAACCCACTCTCCACCTAACCTGATCAGCGCGAGTCCCCTGGTGTCAGACCCCCACTGAGGATAGTTGATCAGTATGAAAATCTAGGAAAATCCTTTTAAATCATAATAGGTTTTCAGACTAGGGGCAGAAATTCTCTAAAAACCTAGATGCGCCAAATTCTGCCACTGTTTTGATGCAATATACACCACAATCTGGGTGCACTCACATTAGTAAATGTGTGCCAGTGGGTGGAGTTCAGACGCTTGTGTAGATTTCAGGTGTAATTTAGACCGATTTTCTGGCATAAATAACGGCAAATTTGATAACAGTGTAGGCCAAACAACCAAAAAGTTGCAAAGCTTTCAGTGGCACTTTTCTGGAGCAGGGGCTTGATAAAAAAATATTATTTGCAAGCAAAATTTGGTAGAAGCCCTGACCATACCGGCATTCAATCTATAAAATAGGAATTGTATACAAGAGGTCAGGGAAATAATTAAAAAACGTATGGACATTAAAACTGGCCTTCTGTCCTAACTAAACTTCTGTCCTAACTGAGACATGTATATTAGAGAAATGTGACAACTCGTGAGCCAATTTCTTAATATATCTTTGTGGCGGTTTTTCTGGCGCACAGCCCACCAATCAGCTTTCGGGCAGCAGCAGGACCTGAAACTATAGAATATACAGAGCAGAAGCTTCCTGGACCAGTGTACCGGAGGTCATTTCTCACTTACTAGAATGTATAGAAATAATCAGTCGGCACTTGGAAGAAGGTGGTGCTCGTACTATGGGTTGCAGGCCTATACATCCAAGTAGAAGAAGTGGATCAGCACTCACTTTTTGATGCTAATAAATCTTCACTTTATTGACCTAAACAAAGGCAGTTTTGCAGAAATCTGCCTGTACTTTGTTTATGGCTATAAAGTGAAGATTTATTAGCATTAAAAAGTGAGAGCTGATCCACTTCTTCTACTACTTCAAGTGAATGGGAGCTGAGCTGCAGTATTTTGGCCTTTACACTGTCTACTACCAGCTTCATTCACTGTATAAGTTCCGGGTGCCTGCAGCTGCACAGTGGCGGTGTCAGACTAAAACCATTCTGATATTGATGGCCTATCCTGAGGAAGTCCGGACAATCTCTTTAAATCTTCATGGGGTGTTGATACACATAGCGGTTTTTGCCACATGTGCTTCCATGCATCAGTGTTAAAACCACATGCACTTTTTGGCCACATGACAAAATTCCTACTGGTGCCCTAATACACTCGTTAGGACACAATGGGAGAAATGAGTTAGACAGGGTTCACATCTGCACTTTTAAACTCCGGCGCAACCTTATAATACTGTGCACAGTCGGATCCCCATTTACTGTAATGGGATCCAGCAGGATCCCATCTTTCTGGCATATATGCCGGCTTTCGGCTTGACAAAAAGTGCTGAGTGTAGTATTTTTTTGTCTGTCTGAAAGCCTGCATGTATAACGATTAAGTGAATTCTGGCAGTCTGTTCCTCCACTGGGACACACTGCTGGAATTAAAAGCACACATGTGAACCCAACCTTAGGCATGTAAAGCGCGGTCCGGACATCTCTCACCATCATTACCTGGGCTGATATCTACAGGAACGTCCTTTTCAATACATTGTGCATCACACCTCAGATATGTCTCTTCATCTCCAGATATAGCCTCAATTTTAATATCAATCAGATCTTCACCCTATTGTTATATAAGGACAAATAATGCAAATATCAGGTGAGAAGCATAGCCTATATAAAAAAAACAATGCCCTAACCTGATAACAAGGGAGTTTAACGTCTTCAGAATTTACAGAACAATGAGGAAAGTAATGTCAAATATTCATGAGCTGAAGCTGAACAAGTGGGCAACACAGCTCTTATCATAGAGTATACTTTGTGTGCAACACAAGACTCCAGTATGTGCGGCCCTCAGGAGGAGCTGTAGAAGAACAACTGACCTCCGTGCCACAAACAGAATGGCAGTGTTGAGCAGCTGGAATCTTTCAGGTACAATGGCATACTCATACTGGAGTGATGTCACTGCAATCCCAATGACCAGACCAAGGCTACATAGTACTGCTGCATCAAAGACGGTATAACACACTGCTTGCTGTCTCATCTATAATACAGGACCAGCAACAAGTGCTACATGGTGTCAAAGTAACAGTGAATGTGACCCGTCTGCAGATGGATATGATGGAGGGTGATTTTGCTATGTAATGACACTAAATTCCATGCTTCCATCTACCTCCAGCCAAGTCCAGAGTTTTGCCAAAGGACATTCAACATTCTGACACCTAGGGGAAAACGTATTAAAATTGTCTATAGAAAAAAAAAATCATTATTGCACATAGCAACCCATTACTGCACAGCTTTCATTTTTAAGAGCAGAATAAAAAAAAAAAAAAATCAAAAGCTGTCCTGTGATTGGTTGGTATGGTCAACAAAGGTACCCAGTACCTTTCCCAGTCCCTCCGGGCCAGAAGGCTCCTGCAAGGGACCGAGACAAAATAACAACTCCTAGCCAAAGCTGAGAGTACATCTAGGCAACCCAAAGCTGGGAGCACGTCCGGCTTCCACCCAAGCATGGAGCTTCAACTACTAGGCTGGTCTCTCCCCGCTAGTGTGAGATGCAGCAAGAAGCACACGTCTCTAATAGTTTTGGCGAACCGAGGGAAGTCCATGCATCAGGAACTAAAATCTACACCAGCAAGGAGTTGGAATAAATTTCTGATGCAACGTAAGCCTGTTTTCTGGCGTAAGCAATGTCAATTTTGCAGCTGTGTAAGCACACCTCCACCCACTTTTTATAAAAGGGATTAATGTGTCGCCAAAGTACGTCTTGTGCAAAGATATATGACTTTTTGGTGTCACTTTTCCGGCACAGAGGGCTTGATAACATTTCCCCTATTATCAATGCATAACCGCCCAGCATTCCCAGCAGAGCTCACCTCTCCAGTCAGCAGCTCAATGATCTTGTAGGTGACTTCTAGGATCTTCTGCTCCTTGTTTCTCTCATATATTAGTGAATTAGATGGTGGGTCTATTATGGAGCTCCGGGTCCTGCACCATCCTCCTGACACAGATGGCCGAATAATGGGAGTCACCCACTGACCAGATGTCTTCTTCACTACTGTGTAATCCTGCGTAGAGAGAAAGACTTGGATATTGGTATATACATTCCAAGAATCCCTCACCTCCACTGTCACTATGATATAAAAAGATAAGTGTTGATGTCCTGTAACATTTTCCAGGATCCCTCACCTCTCAGATCATGTCTTTATGATAGAGATAAATTAGAATACATAGTTCCCAGAAGCCCTCACCTCTCCAGTCAGCAGGCAGATGATCTCCAAGGTGAGGTTTAATATCCTCTCGGCCATCTCTTTTTTGTTCTTGCCCATCCTTGGTGGGTCAGTCAGGAAATGACAGTTGTCTTGAGGATGAAACCCCAACTGGGAGGATCCTTTACTACAAGAAATAAATGTGGCCATGTCTCAGTCACAGGCTCCTGAAGATCCCTCACACCTGCCGTATGAAATTACTTGTTAGGCTGGCCACAGACATGAGATGGTGGCCAGCCGAATGCCTGGTGGACACAGTGGGGAGGCCCCTGTAATCAATAGAACATGAATTTTACTGAATAATAATCAATACATTTAATAAACCTCAGCAAAGACCCCAGGTACAGACCCCCCCTTATTGCGCCAAGCACAGGCGTCCCCACAACAGTGCGCCAAGCACAGGCGTCCCCACAACAGTGCGCCAAGCACAGGCGTCCCCACAACAGTACGCCAAGCACAGGCGTCCCCACAACAGTGCGCCAAGCACAGACGGCCCCACAACAGTGCACCAACAAGAAGTCACCATAGCAGCATGCTAACCACAGATTTCATCATAGCAGTGCACTAAACATAGATGTCCCCATCTGAGTGCAGCAACCACAGATGTCACCACAGCAGTGCATAAGCAGCCAAAATGCCCCCATAACAATACAGAGTCCCCATATAAAGAAGACAATGAAGCTATGTTTTGGTAGATATCTCTACAGTATAAAGCGTCCTCTGTACAAGTATATGCAGATATCCCCAGCACAGGCGCTGCCTCCACTGACCGGTCACTTCTATCTCCTCTGCAGATCTTCATCCATTTACTCCGGAAACTATCCTTCCCCTGTCCAGCATCATCCTCAATGATGCAGCCGGTCCTGAAGACTTCCGCCCTGCTGACACCACGTGACTTCTCCCCGGGTCTGGGTCCTGCCTGTATCAAATAATGCCGCAGCATTACATTTATAAACGCCCTCTGTCTTTTAAACATGGCAGCCAGGGCTGTGTACCGTCGTTAGACAGACGGCAGCGGCCATTTTGTTGTAGTCTCAGGAACATTATACCATCCGGGAGAAAGTCAGGAGAGATTACCAGGAAGGGACGCAATTTATTAATTTTATCTGTAGCTTCTTGGTATTTTGTTTTACTCCATAATGTTCTTGTTGGCAACTGCATTGTCATTTACTGTACCCAGCCTTGAGCCATAGTAGCTTCTAAATCCCAATGCACAGTATAGGGTTACCACCTTTCTCAACAAAAAATGATTTAATAATATTGCCCCCAGTAATAGTAATGCCCCCATTAGTTCCCCCCAGCATTACTAATGCCTCTATTAGTGACCCCCAGAATATTGCCCCATTAGTGCCCCCCAGAATTAATAATGCCCCCATTAGCGCGCCCCCCAATGAACACTGCCCCATTAGTGCCCCCAGTAATATTAATGCCGCCATTAGTGCCCCCCAGTAATAGTAATGCCCCATTGGTGCCCCCCAATAAGAGTAATGGCCCCATTAGTGCTCCCCAGTAAAAATAATGCCCCCATTAGGGCCATCCTGTAAGAATAATGCCCCCATTAGTGCCATCCTGTAAAAATAATGCCCCCATTAGTGCTATCCTGTAAGAATAATGCCCCCATTAGTGCCCCCCAGTCAGAATAATGCCTTCATTAGTACCCTCAGTAAGAATAATACCCCCTTTAGTACCCCCATTAAAAATAATGCCCCAATTAGTGTCACCCCAGTAAAAATAATGCCCCCCATTAGTGCCCCCAGTAAGATGAATGCCACCCATTAGTGCCCCCTTCTCTGCTTCTGCCCAAAAAAACCTATCGGTACCAGAAGGTCCACTAAAATACCAGCCTTGCAGGCAACCATAGCACAGTAGGGCCTTGTGATGCTAATATAGATGTCACCATAACAATCACATTACCTAACAATAACTCAGCCAAAGACATGGCTATTCTCCGCAGACAATGAATAGACACATACCATACTTTTCACTTCGGAAAATGCACCTGATCATAAGACACCTAGGTTTTAGAGGAGGAAAATAAGAAAAAAATATATTTTTGATTTGATCAGACCTCAGCTTACAACCCAATTAGACCCCCAATCTTCATCAGACCTCAGTACAGACACCCTCAATCCTAATCAGACCCCACAATCTTTATCAGACCTCAGATCAGACCCTCAATCTTTATCAGACCCCTACAATCTTACCCCCTATCATCATCAAACCTCAAATGAAACAAAAATAAATAAGACAACTTACCTCTCCTTCTCTGGACGGCGCTGACACTCTGCAGATCCAGCGTGCTCTTCCTGCACTCACCACTCCCTGGTCTTCTGCTTGCTCGCACTGCATTTGACCTGACCTCATGATGGATGCCTACATGCACTATGTCCTGAAGCAATATACATTCAGGACACAGAACAGTGCTGCGCCCGGAAGAAGACCAGGGAGCGGTGAGTACAGCCAGTGCTAGCACTGCTACAGTCACTGCTTCCCACGCCTCTTGCATACTTCCATAATGAAACTGCTCATTAGTATTCACTTTATAAGACACAGTGCCATGTTTCCCCACTTTTGGGGAAAAAATAGTGTGTGTTATAAAGTGAAAAATACAGTGCATTATATAGACAAACATATTGGGCACATCTCTTAATCACTGAATTCAGGTCTTTTTTATTCAGGCCCATGGTAACCGCTGCAACAAGTCAGTTTGTGAAATGTCTTCCCTCCTAGATATTCCACGATCTACTGTGAGTGGTATTGTTGTAATGTGGAAGCGTTTAAGAACCGCAGCAACTCAGACACGAAGTGGAGAACACGTGAAATTACAGAGCGAGGTCACAGAGTGCTGAGGTACATAGTGCATAAAAGTCACCAACGCTCTGCTGACTCAATAACTGCAGGGCTCCAAATCTTCACTGGCATAAACATCAGCACAAAAACATACCTCCCAACCGTCCCGGATCCAGTGGGACTGTCCTGGATTTCAGTGGCTGTCCCGGTACAGGGGACAGCTCGAGCTGTTTTGCAAGGAAGAATGGGCAAGAATTTCAATCTCTAGATGCGTAAAACTGATAGAGACATACCCCAAGCGACTTGCAGCTGTAATCGCAGCAAAAGGTGGCGCAACAAAGTATTAATGCAAGGGGGCCAAATAATTTTGCATGCCCTACTTTTCAGTTTTATTATTACAAAAATAGTTTAAATGATCTAATAAATTTCGCTCCACTTCACAATTGTGACCCACTTGTTGTTGATTCTTCTCCAAAAATTTTAAATGTTATATCTTTTTGTTTGAAGCGTGAAATGTGGCAAAAGGTTGAAAAGTTCCAGGGGGCCGAATACTTTCGCAAGGCACTGTACATATAACCAGAGCTTCATTTTACCTTGCAATCCACTTGTCTAGCTCCTGTGTGAGCCTGCAACACACAGAGTATCATGGTGCCTGACCTTCCCTCACAAAACTCCCACAAAATTCCCACAATCCCTAGCTTTCCTGCTGTGAGTGTTTATGTTTACTGATTGGCTGCCTGATATCACAGTCCAGTCACGCCCACTCTGCTCAGTAATCACCAGCACATTTAGCTAAAGAATTGATAGCAACACACTGAGCATGCTCGACCTGACAAAGGCTCAGAACTACAAGTCGATGCCATGGTAATTTATGAGGAAACACAGTGGGTAGAAGAGGAAGAAACTACTTTTATAACTACTGAACGGTAAATATGTCAAATTGACATTATATTAGGTAATTATTGATGATGAATTAGTCTAAAACATAAGTTATATTTATGATAACCAGAATACCCCTTTAACTTTATATAACTTATTATATAACTTTCATAAATGAAACAAAACTGTGCCCAAATGTGGAAAATAAAATTAAAAGCTGATTGACGGGACAAGCCTCCATTAAGGGCCCTTGCTCATATACCTATTTCAGGGGGTCTTCTGATATGACAGGGATTTTTGTGTATGATCCCCTGAGAAAGCTGATGCAAAACAAGTATTGCTGTGTTTTTGGAGGAGCACGCTTCTTGGTCTGAATACTATTATGTGTTATTTTGCAGTGCCATATTTTGGTTCATACTTATATTCTGCTGCTACTTGCTTACATTACTGTCTATGTGACCTATGTTGTGGCTCCTCCATGTGGCTGATCTATCGATACCATATTATATGTTTGTAAACTTTAACTTATATTTAATAAAATATTGATTTATTTTCATACAAATCTGTGTATGCAGTTTGCTTGATATTTATTTTTCGGGGTTTATCATCAGTCATGTTCAAAGCAGCAATAGCCACGGTTTCACCAAACAGAATGCTTAGATAGGTCATCAGTATTGAAGCACTGTACAACCGCTTTAATGCAACATCCCCCTTGTGATCAGGCAATGATTTCGGAGCTGAACTCTTAAAGATGATTTTTTTTAATAAAGTGTCTTTTTTTCCTTTTTTTTATATTTTGCTCCCTGCTTTCCCAGAGCCATAAATTTTTTATTTTTCCATTCACATAGGGCTTGTTTTTTGCAGAACCCGTTGTTCTTTCTAATGGCACCATTTATGTTGCATAGAATGTAGTATGAAGCTGAAAAAAAAATCCAAAGTTTTATGGGTTTTGTCTCTACGGTGTTCATTTTCACCCAGACAGGCCCTGTGATATGAGCATCTAAGCATTTCATGCTCCAGTGCTCTCCCTTGTCCTGTGCTGAATCGCACGGTGCAAAGGATTCTTGGTTTATAATAAGCCTCCGTCCAACAGTGTGTTATTATAAACAAAAAATCCTTTGCACTGCGCGATTCAGCGCAGGGCAAGGGAGAGCATTGGAGCATAGAATGCTCATATCACAGGGCCTGCCTGGGTGAGAATGCCAGCTCCTATGTCCTGTATGAGTGAGACATGAGTATGTCAATAAATCTCAAATAGGCTGCTTTACCATTGGGCTAATTGATGGCATGAGGGCTCAAGACTGTCAGGTGGACATATCTTTCATAAATCATAATGTATATTTTCAACTATTGTGATAATTTCAGTACCTATATCTATTAAAAATATAAGTAACAAAAATAGAAAACAAATTGAGTTCAACTCCTGGAGTATCAAGGATAAAGTGGGTGCCTGATCACACATCATCAGTTTATATGCAGATGCTGTCATTTTGTCTCTTACCAATCCCGAGCATTCATGAGTACCACTGATGTTCTGGGAGAGTTTCCAGGGGATTCCAATTATAAACTGAATATCTCCAAATCCAACCTCCTCCCGGAAAATGTTTCAGATGATATCAAACAAGCCATTCTTCGAGAGCCCACATTTAAATGGGAAACACAGTGAGTCCAGTACTTGGGACTAACACTGACATCCCCTACACGAAACTTGGTCAAGCTTAATACAGTATGTGCTCTTTACGGACAGAGCTGAGGGACGACTACATTCCATACTCTAAACTTCAATTGTACAAATCGATAATGTGCAAAATACTTATAACGCCAAAAATCATACAAATTTCTCAATGACTTCACCTTCTCATTCCTAGACACAACTTTCAACAGCTGCAATATCATATGATGGCATTTGAGGGTGCCTGTCTCACAATAAGTAAGTTAGGTTTCTTCCCACCTTTGCCTAGAGGTATCATTATTCCACTCTCATTGAACAGTTGAAATTGTGGTGGATACTAACAGCTCCACAACAATGGCTTCAATTGGAAGCAGCATTTACCAAAGGAGAATCCCTTGTGACCTTCCTAGATGCCTCTACTATCCAACATCTATCCTAGAAAATGCTGCTTCTATCTATACAAGCTTTTTATAGTGCTTCCTAGAAAAGTCTTCATTCCACTCAGAGATAGTATTCCAATTTAGGCTCTTGAATACCACATCCCTGGTTTATGGGATCACTCATGGCATTGACATCATAGGCAAACTGTATCAGGATGGCATCTTTGTCACATTCCAGTTGCTACACTCTAATTACCGTACTCTTTCCCCAGTAAATGGTTTTACCAGTATCTAACAAGTTTGTCACTTTCTAATGATCACGCTATCCCTATCCATCCTCACAGGAGGCCTTGGTAGACGTTTTTTTACTGCGGTCTAAAATCCCATATGAAAGGCCTCTATCTTTCCTACATTTTCTCCTTCACTTTGGACCCACTTACCAAGCACTTCATGATTGTGTGGGAAAAGGAGCTAGGGGAGGTCTTCTCAATAAACGACTGGAAAAAAATTGGTTTGTTCCGAGCAATCGGAGGGTCTAACTACATCAATCATAAAACAGAATCGCAAAATATAACTTTGATGGATTTGACCCAATAGACTTTTGCATATTATTCCTGGTTATTCTCCATTATGCTGGAGAGGGTGTGAAGTGTGAGGCACATATGTGGTGGTACTGCCCTCTGGTTGTCCTGTTATGGATGCAATCTTCTAATTTATTAACCCAAATAATGACCACTCCCTCACCAGTCCTTTCCCCTGATTTGCTGTCTTAGTTTCTCAGACATTGCTTATTGTTATCCATGGATCTGGACACGTCTTGGTTGCCGCTCGTTAAATAATAGCTAGGTACTGGAAACAGGCTCATATTTTAGATGTTTTTAAAGTAATTGCTCTCATAAACCAGCATATACAACACCATCATATTCATGCCCAAAATCTACACACTGGAAGGAAGGCTAAATTACAATGGCCAGCTTGCAAGGAAGGCCTACATGCTGATATTATACCGGAAGTAGTGTTGTGACACTCTGTATAGACCACACTTTCTTACCTGTCACAGTAGAATGTGTTTTGTCAACCTAAGATATACCTATTGGATCTATCCTATGTAAAAGCTCATACATTTCAGATATGTAAATGCTTGATTAATCTCAGGATAACCCTTTCTGTTTCCACTTATCCCTGCAGTTATGAGAGTTAGCAGTTGTAACACCCTCGCTCTCGTGTTACTGATGACCTGCTTGATCACTGTCTGTGTGTTCTCTCAGCCTTGGAACCTCAATGTTAGGTTTTGGCAATTTGCTTCTAATATCATATACACACCTGTTTGTTACTTAAAAACTCAAAAAGTTATAGCGTTAAAAAAAAAAAAAGTTTTCAAAATATGGTAATAGGATGAATAGTTAGAAACCAACAGCATCATAGCTAAAAATACTTTCTTTAAAAACCTCTATAGTGTAACTCGGTTAGCAGACAGTTGTCCTGGTTTGAACAGATGATTTTGCTACACAAAAACACGAGACAAAAACTCTCTTCATTGTACTCCCATCTTTTATTGTCTTTTTCAGCTGAAATCCCACTCTTTTTACAATCTTGGGAAAAAGAACTAGGCATTTCACTCTCAGATGCAGATAGGAAGTTCATTTTGTCGCACTCTCATGGCTTTTCACTTTGTATCAAAATACAAGAAAATCACTATAAACTACTATCTAGGTGGTACAAGACTCCTGACCTCTTATACAGACAGGGATTGTATTGTCGACTACCAAACTTTGCTGGAGATGTAAGCGTCAAACTGGAACTCTAAGGCTACATGCACACGACAGTGAAAAACGGACATGTGATGTACATTTTTTTTTAACGATAGAACATCTATCCGTTTTTCACGTCTTGTCCATTTTTCACTGACAGACTGCCCCCATACAATGGAACGGGTCCATTTTTATGTCCGTTTCCCAGAAAGGCATCAGTGAAATAAACGGCCGTTAAAAAAATGTCCGTTTTTGATGGACGTTTTTTTTCACTATCGTGTGCATGTAGCCCAAGTCACATCTGATGGTACTGCCCGCTGGTTAGTTCCTTTTGGATGCAGGTACAAAAACATATATGAGCATTAAGCTCTCCAGACTTTATCCTATCCTCTGGTCTGGTGTTACTTGCTCAACCTTCTCAAACCGCTCTCTTATAACTCACCTTATAGCCGCAGCTAAGTGTTTGATTCCATTGTTGTGGTTGCACTCTAATCCCCCTTCTGAGCAGCAATGGCTTCAGAAAGTACATCAGTTGTGTCGTATGGAGGAGTTGACTAGCTGGCAAGCTCATAGACATGACTCTTAACCAAATCTGGGGGCCTTGGATTCAATATGCAAAAACCATTTAACTAGTGATCTACCGCCCTCTGACTTTCATCCTTCACTCATTCCATCTTACCTTTTCCCCAATTATCGTTCCCATATCTTCCTATTCTTCTCATTGCCTTTCTCATTGCTTTTCCATAGGCATATACTTTCATGATGCTGGCCTGGCTATTTGTTGGAATTTGTTTACATATGTTGTATGTTATATAATTTTTTAATGATCCAAACTGTACGTAAATATGATATACCATGTAAATATGATATACCATGGAGACTATGTATTGGACCAATGCATTGTTATACTCTGTTATGAAAACTTGAATAAAAACAGATTTGGTACCATGGAGACTATGTATTGGACCAATGCATTGTTATACTCTGTTATGAAAACTTGAATAAAAACAGATTTGGTAAAAAAAATAAAAAAAAACAAAAAAACTCTATAGTGTATAAGTGGTAACACAGAGAAAACACAATACCACCATTTCTTCTGGCCAAAACGTAAACACTGTTGAGTCAAAGACACAGAGGTCCAGAGCCTTTCTGTAGAGTACAAAACTCTAAAAGGAGGCTGTCAGCAGTTGTGAACATGCTAAACTGCTGACAGCACTAGATACTAGCCCTAGACATTGACTGGGGAAAACAGTACAAACCTACCTTTTGTGGAGCTTTTTTCACACAAAGTTTTATTCAGATTCTGCTCTTTAAAGCAGTGTTCCCCAACTCCAGTTCTCAGGACTCACCTACCAGTCATGATTTGAGAATATCCCACAGAATAAAGACCTGTGGTAGGTCCTGATGTATTGACACTAATTATATCACCTGCTCAATGCTAAAGAAATCCTGAAAACCTGACTGGCAGGTGGGCCCTGAGGACTGGAGTTGGGGAACATTGCTTTAAAGGGAACTTGTCACCATGAAAATGCTATGTAATCTGAGGGCAATAGAGCAAGAGGAGCTGATCAGATTAATATATAATTATATGAGAAAATATTCAGTATAACTTGTATATAATTCTTTTAATTTCCTTTCCATTCTGGGATTTATCATCAAGGAGACGGTCCTATCAGTGATTGACAGCTATCTCAGTATACACAATCAGAGGGAAGCCTGTTAATCACTGATGGGACCGTCTCCTCAAAGTCCAGAATAAGCAGGAAATAAATGTATAAACTTCAAGTTTTACTGAATCTTTTCTCATAAAACTATATATCAAGCTGCGAATCACTACTATGTTCCCCTCTACATCCCCCAGATTAGGTGATGGAATAGGGCCTCTGTCCAGCATGGATCATCTGATGTTTTATAAGTTGTGAGTTTCGGGTAAAAGACTTCCCGCACTCAGAACACAAAAACGGCTTCTCTCCTGTGTGTGTCCTATGATGTCTAACCAGTACCGAGCTATTGGTGAAAAATTTGCCACATTCTGAACAAGAATATGGTTTCTCCCCGGTGTGGATCCTCTGGTGGGAAATAAGATTGGGGCTACTTCTAAAACATTTCCCACACACGGAGCAAGAATAAGGTTTTTCCCCGGTGTGAACGCGCTGGTGCAGCGTGAGGTTTGTGCTACTTGTGAAACATTTGCCACAGTCGGCACAAACAAATGGTTTCTCTCCCGTGTGAGTCCTACGATGCTTGATGAGGGAAGCCTTCTGGTTAAATGACCTCCCACAGTCAGAACATGCAAAAGGCTTCTCCCCGGTGTGAATTCGCTGGTGCGTGATAAGGTGGGCGCTGACGGAGAAACTCTTCCCACAGTCTGAACAAGAGAATGGCTTCTCCCCCGTGTGAATCCTCTGGTGCCTTACATACATGGAATTCTTGGCAAAGGTTTTTCCACAGTCAGAACATATAATTGACTGGGACTGTACATGAACCCTTTGGTGTTTTACCAAATCGGCATTTCTTGCAAAACATTTTTGACACTCCGAGCATTTGTAACTTTTCTCTGTGGCATTTTTTGATTGCTCAGATCTGGAGAAGGACTTTTTATAAAATCTTCCATCATTTTCCATGGCTGCAGCTGAGGAACTGCCATCTGCTCTTGGTGAATCGCTGTCTTCTCCACTACATTCATCGGTGTAAGGTATCAGATAATCTATTTGTGTAAAAGTGTCCATGTCTGTAGAGTCAATTTCATGACAAGGAACAAACTCCTGCTTAATGTGGACAGGCGGATACTGTGGAGCGTGGGCTATGGTAGACAATTCTGTATCCACGGCATTTCTTTCCTGAAATAAAACCGATTCCTCCTTAATATGAGGGGATGAATACTGTAATGTGTGATCTGCAGCTGGACAGATTTTAGAGTCTTTATCTGAGTCAGATTCTTGGTTAATACAGTTCGGTAAATCCTGTGCCTGACTGATGGTTGGAACCACTTCTTCTTTAATATTAAGTGCCCCTTGGTTGTACATGAGCTTTGAAGGTGCACAGGCATCACTGTCCATAATAGTCTTTTCTTTACAAGTATTTGTACCTTCCTCAATGTGGCCGTTGATGTCTTGTGTCAGTGAGTACATTTCTGCATCAATCTCTACATCAATGCCTTTCTTAGAGGTCATGGATTCTTCTTTAATCTCATGATTAACTTGAAAATTGTCTGGCAATTCTGTAAAAACACACAAAAAGCTGTAAGAAAAACTGCATACAATATCTATCTATATGTGATGCTATTTGAGCAAGACGTATGGATTCTTGATCCACCAAGCGCAAAAGTTGGAAATTCTTGTGAAATTAAAGGGGTTAGCCCATTTCACACATTAGTGGCATATCACTAGGATATGCCATCAATGTCAGATAGGTGTGGGGCCCACCTCTGGGATATCTCCAATATTCAATCCAATAATGGGGCCCCCAAAGTGAACAAGGACAGCCACTCTCCATTCACTTCTACAGGAGGGCTGAAAATAGCTGACCGCCAGCTTGACTATTTCTGCAACTCTCATAAAGGTGAATGGAGGTGGCCACACTTGTGGGGGTGCTCTCTCCATGTACTTCTATGGGAGTTCCTGAAATAGCCAAGCACACTTGCTTGGCTCTTTTCGGAGCTTTTATAGCAGTTAATGGAGAGCGCACCGCCACAAGTGTGGCATATGCTTACCTTCACCCGTTCTAAAGATAGACATATGTGAGATGGGCCAACCCCTTTAAACAATGTTAAATCCCCTTCAATAAAAATAAATCACAACGTAAAATATAACTTTGTAGGGCGCATGGACATTATGTTAATGATCTGACTAGACCAAAGTAATCTGGTCTAAACTTCTGGTTAAGCAACTCCAATCATTCGCCTACTTCACCTTGAGCATGATGACAGCTGTTTAACCAGAAGGTGGCATCTGAATCTGGTGGTGAGTCAGGTCATTAACCCCCTAACTGTTTTGCCAGAGTGGAGCTCCAGCAGTGGGAAAAGTAGCTACTTGGAGGGGGAAGGGCTGCTTTAGATGCTGCTACCTCTTGAATGGTAGCAGCTAGAAACATGCAACTGGTCTTGTTTGAAAGCAGACATTCAAAGCTTACAGACAATACCAAAATAACAGCAATATGTTCAGGACAAAGAAAGATATCACTGATAGAAATCAGGATGCTGTGAATGCAGTGATTTCTCCTCTGTTTCTTGGACTGTCATTTTGATCTTGTATGAAAGCCTGGACTGTCAGCTTTCAGACAAGATCAGTTGCATGTTTGTAGCTTCTGCCATTAAGGAGATATCACCATCTAAAGCAGCCCTCCCCCCTCCAGTTAGCTACTTTTCACACTGCCCGAGCTGGACTCGGGCAGAACAGTTAGGTGGTTAAAGGGGTAATCCCATCTGGACCATTCATGACATATTGATAGGACATAACATAAATGTCTGATAGGTGTGGGTCTCAAAGGTGGGACCCATTTGTATCTTCAGAACAGGAACATAAAGTGAACGGACAGCATGCCACATATGCACGGCCACCCTCCATTCACCACTATGGCCTGCCTATTTTCAGACATCTCATAGCAGTGAATGGAGAGTATGCCACTCAAAGTTGGGACTCACGCCTATCTGACATGCCATAAATGTCCAAGATGGGACAACCATTTAACATAATATGCATGTGCCCTGCAAACCATTTTTGCAAATTTTTCTAAGGAGTTATATTTCCATAGTTACTTATTTTCAAGGGTGGCAAAAATTATATAACGAAAATACAGAAACATATTCATATGATAGGTCCACTTCAAGAGGACCTGGTATCGCAACTGCAATGTAATCTGCAGGCAGCATGTTATAGAGCAGGAGGAGCTGAGCAGATTGATATATGATTCTGTAAAACTTGTAATTTTATACATTAAATCTCTGACTTCATTGTTCACGGGGGAGGTGTTATCAGTGACTGTGAAAATGAACCTCAAAATGGCTGTACTACCAATTTTGTGTAAAAAGTTGCAAACAGTCTCTTTTAGGGAACTCCTTCCACTCTCTAATGAGATGCAGTCCTGTTTTTGGCTAAGGGTTTACACATTGATGATCACAACCCATTTAAAGTCATTCATGTTCTTGAGCCCTGAGACTCATATGGATGATTCAGTCACTAACCATTCTTTACTTTTCAGTCACAATGGCAAAAAGAGAATATCCTCTTACCTAGGGATGTAATTTGTTGGCGCTGCTTCATTACATTGTCACTGGGGAGAGATGAATGACCTAAATGCTTCCAGACCTGCAGAAATAGACAGTGACATCCTGACACTCTGTAGCAACCTCTCTCTCATTCACACACACAATATTACAGTCCTCATACAGACATCTCCATTGGTGTTAATGCCCCAGCATTCCCAGCAGTGCTCACCTCTCCAGTGAGAAGATGAATGATCCTGTTGGTGAGTTCTAAGATCTTCCAGTCATTCGTTCCCTCTGGCATCAGAGTCTGAGATGAAGATGATGGCAACATGATGGAGGTCTGAGTCCTTCTCAGTTCTCTTGTATCACTGGGTGTCACATGATCTCCAGACTTCTTTACAACCGTGTAATCCTACAAATTGAGTATTAAAGCAATTAACTACAGAAGAAAGTGAAGGATTGGCACTCCCTAAAATTAACAAAACATTTACCACCTATGCACAAAATGTCTGATGGCAAGTAAGTGTGGGCAACTGCGTAAAAATAACAGGTCTGCCACTAGCAGTGACATGCTGGAGCGCTATGCTCTTGTGGAGACCACTGGTTAATGACATGTCCCCAACACATGTGCCCCAGAACATGTCACTGATCCCCAACACTAAGGAACACAATATGCATAGGACTCAAGCGAAATCAAGCAAATCCTTAAAGAGACTGTCCAGGTCTT
The DNA here is from genome assembly GCA_900303285.1 of Rhinella marina. Classification (NCBI taxonomy): domain Eukaryota; kingdom Metazoa; phylum Chordata; class Amphibia; order Anura; family Bufonidae; genus Rhinella; species Rhinella marina. The sequence continues at coordinate 183,341 of ONZH01022832.1, read as the reverse complement.
TTTCTATTGTTGGTTTGCTCTCAGAGTGGAGCTCCAGCAGGGACTGTCCAGGTCTTTTTCTATTGTTGGTTTGCTCTCAGGGTGGAGCTCTAGCAGGGACTGTCCAGGTCTTTTTCTATTGTTGGTTTGCTCTCAGGGTGGAGCTCTAGCAGGGACTGTCCAGGTCTTTTTCTATTGTTGGTTTGCTCTCAGGGTGGAGCTCTAGCAGGGACTGTCCAGGTCTTTTTCTATTGTTGGTTTGCTCTCAGAGTGGAGCTCCAGAAGGGACTGTCCAGGTCTTTTTCTATTGTTGGTTTGCTTTCAGAGTGGAGCTCCAGCAGGGACTGTCCAGGTCTTTTTCTATTGTTGGCTTGCTCTCAGGATTGACCATTAATATCTAATCAAACGCCGCAAATCAGCACCAATCAGCTGTTTGAAAGAAACTGTGGCAATGGAACTACACAGCTCTACCTAGTGGGCAGCACTAGTTACTGCAGCACTGCTCCCATGAAATCAGTCCCCAACTGCACAATGCCTCATGTGTTGTCTGTATGATCCTCTGGTGAGAATGGTTATGTTGTGTAGAAGTTGAGTACACAGAGCCAGTGCATACTGGTACACAGAACATCCTGTGAACACTAAACTCTGAGGACTAGGAAGCCAGAACAACCCTGGTGACTGTTGGCATCAGGCAAGACCATAGATGTAGTAGAAAATGTCTACAATATGATGAGAGGTAGTAACCTGGTGTCATTTTTGGGCTTCACTGCTACTCTTCTGCTTCCCAGACACGTGCAGAGGGAACAGAACACTAAAACCAAATTACCCTGCAAAAAAACCCAGGCTCTATGCACATTACCAGTGGCAGATGCATCCCACTCTCTGCATCCTCCTGGTCTAGGAATCATCTTCCATAACTGTTCTCTCCTAGTCCCAGGTATTTGACTATGACTGGTCACTGACACGACAACGGATGGCATTTGATTGGCATGGCATGGCATGCTCTATATGTTACATGACTGTTGTTTTAGTCCACATCCATATATGGACCCAGTCACTTCAATGGCCCCGTAAAAAAAAGAAAAAACAGAACATGTCCTATTCTTGTCCGTATTACAGATAAAGATAGGACAGTGCTCTTATTGGCCGGATGTTCCGTAAAATGCGAACTCACGCGGCTGGTATCCGCGTTTTGCAGATCCACAATCTGCGCACCACCAAACAGGCTACGGTCCTGTGCATGAGCCCTAACAATACAACACTGTCCCCGAAGTGGTGATTATGGGACTACAACACAGACATTAAGCCCTCACCTCTCCGGTCAGCAGATGAACCACTTCCAAGGTGATTGTTATTATGCTCTCGCTCATGGGACCCTGGTCCACGTCCATCATCAGCCATGCAGGACTCTCTCACATAAAAGCAGATGGGATAATTAAGTCCAGCCGCTCTCTTACAGCCTATGTAAGGAAATATATTATATAAAGCTATACACAATATGTTATTAAATGCTGACAATTGCCTGTTATATGTGGCCTATTCTATAGTGATACTCACAGTTTATATATGATGCCACCACAAAGTATACATTTATATATAAGGATGATATTTACTTTATACTGCACTGGTATACTAGTGATACTAGTAGAAACTATACATCTACTTACTAAGCTAATATCTACTGTCCACTGCAGTGTTATACATTATACTATTATAAACTAATCAAAGAAAAAAGATGAGCAAGTGGGCAGGACCGCTATTGAGGGGAGATGTGTGAAGACAAGGGGCGCTCACCTCTGACAGGAGTAGTCTGCTGCTGCTCGCTGTCCCTCCAGAAGGCAGCGGATCTACAGAGGAGGAAAAAAGTGGAAACTGCGCAGAAAAGGACTCCTCCAGTAGAATTTCAACAAACTTTATGGGCAGCAAGATAAGGAATTTCAGGATAGTGCCGATTGCTTCATCAGGTCAGAAACACCATGTGCTAATACTAGACAATAACATTTTGGCAGTAAGAGAACGCTCAGAGGAAGGCAGGAGAACTGCTGCCTACATTGATTGAACAGAAGCAGACCAATAGCATGAATGTGATACATATAAGCCAAAAATGATCAAAAATAGAAAAATCTTGAAATGATATTAAAATACAAAACTAATCATAAATATAAACACATTAAAAAATAAAGTTACAATAAAATTGTGTCCAGAATTTAAAATTTACTCAGTTAAAGCTTAAATATATATATCTTAAAGAAGAACTCCCGCAAAAATGTTTATTCTCTGACCTGTTAGAAAGGTGCATGATATAATCTGTAGTGATTGTCATTTTCTTATCAGTGACTGTTTCTGTGAGTAAAAACCTATCTTCTTATTGTAGCTGGGTCATGTGACCAACTCCCTGACCTCCAACTGACCCAGGACAGAAAGCCAGTAACTGCTCTATTCATTCCTATGGGAGCCTCACTTTCAGTCTCATAGGAATACATAGAGAATTAGACTTCCTGTCCACACATAAGTCTCTGTGTGAGTTGGTGGGTCTAATTGCTGGTCACATGACACCGATAAGAAACTTCAGGATGATAGAAGTCAAAAATTCAGACACTGGTAAGAAAATGACATTCACTACAGATTATATCATGTACATTTCTAGCAGGACATGGAATAAATTTTTTGTCAGGAGTTCTTCTTTAATCTATTAGTGGAAACTGTTAAATAGATTAGAGATAATGCCTTGCAAATGTGACATAGCATTAGTAAATGAATAAAAACGGGTTGATTAGTAAAAAAATATATATATTGCAGGGAAAAATTATTATATGTCTTGGAAATACACAAAGAGGCTATTCCGTAGGTTCACACTTCAGTTATGTGGTCAGTTATTTCCATCAGTTATTGTGCGCCAAAACCAGGAGTGAAGCCTCCACAGAGATAAGGTGTAATGGAAACATCTGCTCCTGTTCTGTGTTTAGAGCCGCACCTGGTTTTGGCTATAACTAATATGATATATACAATTACATTACAGGCTGTAAGGGTGAATTGACTGCAATTGGTGGATCCAGCCTGTTGTAAGCACCCAATTGAATATTACCACAGGTACAAAGCCCTCAGAAAACACAAGTTCTCTGAGATCTACAAATTGCAGTCGATCAATCCTTGAAGCCTTTATGGGATCACTGGAATAGTTCTGTAATAACTGTAGATATTAAATCACTTGCATCTCCAAAATGTTATTTTAATCTGTTAGTATTACCAGATATGGAGTATCTGACCTAATGATGTGATCAGTACAATCCTGAAACACGTTGTCTTACTGACAGTAAAGCTTAGTGGAATTCTGCTGGAGGTGTCCTCTGCAGCACCGCTACAGCTCCCACTTTATTCCTCCACTGTATACTTATTATAAAACTATACACATATAATATTATAATACAGACAATTATGTACAATATCATAGTCCAGGCCATTATAATAGACAGTATATACTATTACACTACTTTTATAACGTACAGTATCATAGTCCAGGCCATTATAATAGACAGTATATACTATTACACTACTTTTATAACGTACAGTATCATAGTCCAGGCCATTATAATAGACAGTATATACTATTACACTACTTTTATAATGTACAGTATCATAGTCCAGGCCCATTATAATAGACAGTATATACTATTACACTACTTTTATAATGTACAGTATCATAGTCCAGGCCATTATAATAGACAGTATATACTATTACACTACTTTTATAAATATATACAGTATCATAGTCCAGGCCATTATAATAGACAGTATATACTATTACACTACTTTTATAATGTACAGTATCATAGTCCAGGCCATTATAATAGACAGTATATACTATTACACTACTTTTATAATGTACAGTATCATAGTCCAGGCCATTATAATAGACAGTATATACTATTACACTACTTTTATAATGTACAGTATCATAGTCCAGGCCATTATAATAGACAGTATATACTATTACACTACTTTTATAATGTACAGTATCATAGTCCAGGCCATTATAATAGACAGTATAATACTATTACACTACTTTTATAATGTACAGTATCATAGTCCAGGCCATTATAATAGACAGTATATACTATTACACTACTTTTATAATGTACAGTATCATAGTCCAGGCCATTATAATAGACAGTATATACTATTACACTACTTTTATAATGTACAGTATCATAGTCCAGGCCATTATAATAGACAGTATATACTATTACACTACTTTTATAATGTATGTACAGTATCATAGTCCAGGCCATTATAATAGACAGTATATACTATTACACTACTTTTATAATGTACAGTATCATAGTCCAGGCCATTATAATAGACAGTATATACTATTACACTACTTTTTAATACTATATGTACAGTATCATAGTCCAGGCCATTATAATAGACAGTATATACTATTACACTACTTTTATAAATGTACAGTATCATAGTCCAGGCCATTATAATAGACAGTATATACTATTACACTACTTTTATAATGTACAGTATCATAGTCCAGGCCATTATAATAGACAGTATATATACTATTACACTACTTTTATAATGTACAGTATCATAGTCCAGGCCATTATAATAGACAGTATATACTATTACACTACTTTTATAATGTACAGTATCATAGTCCAGGCCATTATAATAGACAGTATTACTATTTACACTACTTTTATAATGTATAGTATCATAGTCCAGGCCATTATAATAGACAGTATATACTATTACACTACAGTTATAATGTACAGTATCATAGTCCAGGCCATTATAATAGACAGTATATACTATTACACTACAGTTGTAATGTACAGTATCATAGTCCAGGCCATTATAATAGACAGTATATACTATTACACTACAGTTATAATGTACAGTATCATAGTCCAGGCCATTATAATAGACAGTGTATACTATTACACTACGTTTATAATGTACAGTATCATAGTCCAGGCCATTATAATAGACAGTATATACTATTACACTACTTTTATAATGCACAGTATCATAGTCCAGGCCATTATAATAGACAGTATATACTATTACACTACTTTTATAATGTACAGTATCATAGTCCAGGCCATTATAATAGACAGTATATACTATTACACTATAGTTATAATGTACAGTATCATAGTCCATGCCATTATAATAGACAGTATATACTATTACACTACAGTTATAACGTACAGTATCATAGTCCAGGCCATTATAATAGACAGTATATACTATTACACTACTGTTAAAATCCAAAGTATAACAGTCAAGGCCAATATATAATTATTTTATTTATTTTTTTAAATCACAATGCAGGCTGTTTTATGACTGACCCCTATAGTCTGGGCCACGAGAACTATACAGACTGGCATTATACATGTGACTACTATCCAGGCTGACATGTACGGTATAGAAGTGTCCAGCATTCCGTATTACAGTCGAGGCTGTTATAATATGCGGCGTATTACAGCCCAGGCAGCCTGTCCTACACCTATCACTGCTCGGTACATGAAGCTATGGCGTCCTCACCTGGGCGGACTAATAGATGGAGGGTGGGGGTCACAGCAGGTAGAGAAGGTGATGATGAGGATCATAAAGATGCTGCCGCGTCTGTGGACCACATGGACCATCACCAAGACGTTCCCAGCATAATAGAAACTCACTTCCGGGTCATTTACAGGTCATTTCCTCTCGTGCGTTCCAAATCATTTCCGGGTTTTGGTTACCCATTTTTGGTTGAACGTTCCGCTCTTCGGGTGTGAAAGGAGTTGGCGGGTGTACCTCCTGTGCCCCCTGCACGTGATGGAACTGTTATTCGGCAGAAGATATTAGACATTGCATTCACCTACTTAAGCACCCCACACATTGTGTCACCTACAGTACAGATGCCCTCATACACTATCACGACAATTGCACCCCACAATTGTGTGATACCTGCACAGATGGCCAAATAAAAGTATGTCACCTACAGAAGCCTCCACAACAGTGTGTTACAATACAGATAAAGTGTGTGTCAGCCATAGATATCACCAAAACAGAGGGTCAGCCACAAGTGCCCTAATAACAGCGTGTCCACCATAGCTATCCCCATAACAATGAGTCACCGACAGATGCCCCATAATTGTTTGTGAGCCACAGGTAATCTCAACAGTGTCATCCTGATACTAAGGTCCTCATAAATGTCTTAGCCAGATATTTCCTAATGACTGTTATGGAGTTATCTCTAAGAGAGTCCCCATTGATGCACAGATTCCCCTTAAAGGGGTTTTCCAGGATTTTACTACTGATGACCTATCCTCAGGATAGGTCATCAGTATCTGATCGGTGGGGGTCCAACACCCAGACCGATCAGCTGTTTGAGAAGGCACCGGCGTTCCTGTGAGCACTGCGGCCTTCTCTCATCTTTTCCTAGGCCAGTGACTTCACGTTTATCGGTCACGTGGCCTAGGAGCAGCTCAACCCCATTCAAGCATAGCCGCTATACTATGTACGGCACTGTGCGTGGTAAGCTGAGAGAAGGCAGCGGCACTCACGGGAGCGCCAGTGCTTTCTCTAACAGCTGATCGGCGGGGTCCCCAGTGACCACTACCCATCAGATACTGATGACTTATCCTGAGGATAGGTCATCAGTAGTAAAATCCTGGAAAACCCCTTTAATAGCGTGTCATGCATAGATATTCCCTTAACACTGTATCAGCTGTATATGTCACATGTGTCACCTAGCAGTAGGATTTGAGACCTGCACACATAATCAGCGGTGGGTACTCATGGAACGTGAAGAATCTATGGCACTCCAACTATAATTTTTCAATGCTTAAGTCAAGTGTATTATACATATATAAGATAATTCATATCCAGGTAAGTATATACGTTCTAATAGCCACTTATGTAGTTCAGAATGTTTTGGTCACGTATAACCTTTATCAATGGTAATCTGTGGCTGTATGAAGTGTTAAGATATCCAGCCTCTCTTATTACTTCATACAGCCACAGATTACCGTCATACGTGACTGAAACATTCAGAACTACATAAGTGGCAATGAGAACGTATATACAGTGCCCTGAAAAAGTATTCATACCACTTGAACTTTTCCACATTTTTTCACTTTACACCCACAAACTTAAATGTATTTTATTAGGATTTTATGTGATAGACCAACACAAAGTAGCAAGTATGTGTGAAGTGAAAAGAAAATGATACATGGTTTTCAAAATTTTTAATAAATAAAAATCTGGAAAATGTAGCATGCATTTGTATTCAGCCCCCCGAGTCAATATTTTGTAGGACCCCTTTCACTGCAATTACAGCTGCAAGTCTTTTGATGTATGCATCTACTAGCTTTGCACATCTGGAGGCTGAAATTGTTGCCCATTCTTCTTTTCAAAAAAGCTGAAGCTCAGTCAGATTGTATGGAGAACGTCTGTGAACAGCAATTTTCAAGTCTTGCCACAGATTCTCAATGGGATTTAGGTCTGGACCTTGATGGGGCCATTCTAACACATGAATATGCTGTGATCTAAACCATTCCATTGTAGCTCAGGCTGTATGTTTAGGATCATTTTCCTGCTGGAAGGTGAACCTCCACTCCAGACTAAAGTCTTTTGCAGCTTCTACCAGGTTTTCCTCTAAGACTGCCTTGTATTTAGCTCCATCTACGCTCCCATCAACTCTGGCCAGCTTCCCTGTTCCTGCTGAAGGAAAGCATTTACACAGCATGATTCTGCCACCACATTTCACTGTGGAGATGATGTGTTCAGGGTGATGTGTAGTGTTAGTTTTTCGTCATAAATAGCATTTTGCATTTAGGCCAAAAAATTCAACTTTGGTCTTACCTGACCAGAGCATCTTCTTCCACATGCTTGCGTCCTTTACATGGCTTGTGGCAAACTGCAAATGGCACTTCTTGCTTTCAAAAATGGTTTTCTTCTTGCCACTCTTGTATAAAGGCCAGTGACAATGGGCCTTTTGGCTGCTTCTCTAATTAGTGCTCTCCTTGCCTGGGCTGTCAGTTTAGGTATTGGTAGGTTTGCAGTTGTGCCATACTGTGCTAAATACCGAAAGCACACTCTTCCATGGACGCTCCGGCTCCCCCGTGCGGTAATCGGAGAAGCTGAAGCTTCTGTGCAGCAACCCCTGTCATAGTGAATGACACAAGGCTGCTGCATAGCGTTTCCTATGGAGCCCTTGCTTGTAACATTGGAGTCCAATCATCTCCCTATCCCTAAAAGGAGAATAAAAAATGTAAAAAAAAATACATATTATGGGTATCGCTGTGTGCTAAAACCCCTGTACTATAAAAATATAAAAGTATTAATCCCATACAGAAAAAGTTGAAAGGAAAAAAAGTGTCAAAATGGCCAATTCGACATTTTTGATCACTTCTCAAACAAAAAATGAAATAAAAAGTTTTTTTTTTAATCAGATGATTTTTATTAAGGTTTTCATTGACAAAAATACACATTACATACATTACATCCCTTCCAACCCCTCCCCCCACCCCAACCCCCTCCTCCCCTCCCAGCAAGGTAGAACAATCATTATAGTACAAGACACACACCTGTGCCCGAATATATCCGAAATAACCATCATCCTAGAAATGTACAACCTTAGTCCCACCATGTAGCAAACCGTCACCTCAATCATATGACACACACAAGAGGTGCAGATACACAGAATGTGAACGAATCCCAACTCTCAATTCCAACCTCCCAGATCCACTCCTCATCCATTTACGAGACAGTTACCGAATCCTCCTCCATCCACTGGTTCCATATTTTTTCAAATTTTTTAATACTACCCCTCTTTTTATATACATACTTTTCAAGCTTAAGCAATTGCCTTACTCTCACTTGGAACTCCTGAATAGTTGGCGGCTCCCGATCTATCCAATGATAAGCAATGAGCTTGCGAGCCTGATATAAAAGTCGCATAACAGCTACTTTATGTCCCCATACTACATCAAGTGAATTCACCCACCCTAGTATACAGGTAAGAATAGATGCCTCCAATTGTATTCGGAACCGATCGCTTATTAAACCTATCACCTCCCTCCAATACCTCCTAAGACGCGGACAGTTCCACATTAAGTGAATCAATCCCGTAGACGGGGCTGCACACCTCGGGCAGTCGTCGTCTTGCCTATACCCCATTGTCCTCAATAGCTTCGGAGTCCTATACACTCTATGAATAAGTAACATTTGCGACACCCGTTGGGCTTCACTCACAGAAATATCCAGAAAGTTTTTCAAGACCTCCACCCATTGATCCTCCGTCAGTTCGGGCACATCTACTTTCCATTTTTCATACAGGGTCATAGGATTTTTTTTGTGATATTTATCTAATAGGTAAGTATAATGTAGGGAAATAGTCCCCCCAGTACCCCCACTAGTACTGGTCAATTCCAGGACAGAATTTCGGGGTGCCTGCTCCACTTTAACAGAAGTCTCCTGAGTTTGTAAGGCATGTCTTATTTGCAGATACTTAAAGGAGGTGGTACCAGGCAGCTGAAATTCTCGCTGCAATTGTATGAAGGATTTAAGGACCCCCTCAGTGTACAGCTGCCTAAGGTATACCAAACCCTTCTCCTTCCATAGTGCAAGGCTCTCCACCTTCTGTACCTCCGGATACATAAGGTTCGGCCAGATGGGAGTAAACATAGAATACCCCTTTATCTCAGCCACCACTTTCACCTTCCACCATACTTTATGAATAGTCCCCAATATAGGATATAGAGAGCTTTTGGTCAAAAAGGAGCCTCCTTCTAAAGCTGTCAACAGTGAGTCAACCCCTAGGAGATATTGCACAATCCTCCCAGATTTATGAAATAAAAAGTTTAAAAAAAAAATAGTTGCACACAATTTACATTAGCGTGGTCTGCCTTCTAGACAACCTGCAAGGGTACCTGGCTAAATATCCCTATATTTTTGAGTTATATATATATATATATATATATATATATATATATATATATTTTTTTTTTTTTTTTTTTCTGTGTTGGATGGGCAACCAGTGAAGTAACTGGCACAAGCCAGCAGCACCAGTATAGCAGGGGGACAGATAGATGAGCTTGGCCGCTGCATTTAGGGCAGACTGAAGAAGGGAGAGTATAGTGTGGGGAAGACCAATTAGTAATGAGTTACAGTAGTCCAGATGAGAATGGATCAAAGCAACAACAAGATACTTGGCCGTTTCTACTGTGAGAAAAGGTTGGATTCTGGAGACATTCTTGAGGTGCGACGACATGCGCATGCCAGTGATTGAATATGGGAAGCAAAGGAAAGATATGAGTTAAAGGGAGTCTTTCACCTGTTTTTCACCTATATAACTAAGAGCACTGCCCCATAGAAGATTGCAGACACATCCCAGACATACTTGTGTGCACTTTGTGTCTGTATTACATGTCCAGGAAAAACACTTTTATTCTGCAGGAAAACAGCTCCCAAGTGCCCAGCTCTGCTGCTGCAAGTGCCCAAAGCAAACCAGACTGAAGAGGAGACTGCTTTAGCTGCTCATATCTTGGGATTGGTAGCAGATAGAAAAATGGTTCTGACCTTCTTTAAAAGCTTTATTTCAAGCTTTCAAATGATATCAAAATCATAGCATTATATCCAGTATATCAGAAGATATAGCTGTTAGAAATCGAGTCGGGAGAGAAAGCTGTTTTTACTTTCACTTTCAGCTGGGCACTTGGGAGCTGTTTTCCTGCAGATTAAAAGTGCTTTTCCTGGACATGAAATACAGACACAAAGTGCACACAGGTATGTCTGGGATGTGTATGCAATCTTGTGGGTCACTGCTGTTAGTTATATAGGTGAAAAACAGGTGAAAGATTCCCTTTAAACATACAAGACAGCGGGTGTGCTGCCCAGGAGTTATGATAGTAGCACAGACTGAAAGTGAAATATCAGGTTTGGGTGGGTTAATAGATGGGGGAAAGACAGGGGCCCTGATTTATCATCAGGAGACAATTTGAAGTTTGTCTTAGAATTTGTCTATTTGTGTAAAGGCAATGGTCTGAATTTAGCACAGGCAAACTATCACATTCTGACATTTTTCACCTGCCACAACTACAGCAGTTCAGGAGTGGAGTGCAGCTGAGATAACCCCCTACGATAAATAAGGCCAAAAACCCACAGAAACGGCCACAAACAGCTGGATTTCTGAAGCTGACTTAGCAGGAGCAAAATATATCGCAGACTATTGATAAACTTGTCTCACAAGTAAAATGACAGAAAAGTCAAAATCACTTTGATAAATTATGGGACAAAGAAGTTCAGTCTTTGAGAGATTCATTTCAGGTAGGGAGATATCTTATAGTACTGATACTGCTGGAGTGATGCCATGGGATGAGATTCATAGTTGGGCGTCATCAGCATAGAGACATAAAGTTAAAAGGTAATGTGCTAGCTCCCTGCAGGCACCACTACAGGGAGAGATTATAAGTGTACTCATAGGTTTTGTTCACATCTGCATCTTGGTTTTCATTTCAACAGAAACCACAATACGCCATATAATGAACCATACTGACTTGTAATTGGGTTCACTGGGTTCCACTAAAGTATGCAGCACCCACAAGTTTTCAAGAGCTAACTCCTACACCCCCTATAGTATTTGTCATTGCCTCTCCTTGTGGGTCTCCATGGTATGGACAGGCTTCAAAATCTCATGGTAATTATGGCCACAAACAGTATTTCTAAGTATCTCTCCAACCCCCAAACCCCTGCTTGCTTGCTTGCTTGCTAGGTATACATGTGCTACAAATGGGAGAGGGAAGAAAGCTGCTGCCAGACACTTGACTTATCTCCCTGAACGCTAGAGGAAATTCAACATGCCCAACCCTTCTCCCCCCTGACGACTGCTGATCAGGGAGAGTCTGGAGGCCCTATGCACATTAGATCTGTGGCTTCTCCTGACCTAAATGTAATTTGCACGGCCAGCTTAAGATACAGAACATGTCCTTAAAAAAGCAGCAAATACAATTCTGCCACATTATTTGACTTATTAATAATTTTTCTGTATTTTTTAATAAACTTCACATTGTACATCACCAAAACTGTAAAGGAAATAGGTGAACCATTTCGTAACCACTCCCTGCCTTTACTTACAATGTCTCGCATGAGAATGGTTCAACCAAAATGCAAGATACAGACATAAGGTGCTGTGGGGGTCACTCTGGTAGACACTTGGTAGCTATTCAGGAAGCAGGGACACAGACAGGATAAAGTCCAAATTAAGTGTTTTTATTTCACACTTGGTTATCCAAATAAAAGCATAGCCTTAACAAATCAGCCTAAACAACACCCTGCTCGGCTGAGCTAGTACCTAATACAGTACACAGACCCTGACTATACGTGGGACCGGCTACCGGGCCCATGGGTACAAATGACAAGTATTGGGTGGCACATACATAGTTACATAGTTACATAGTTAATACGGTTGAAAAAAGACATATGTCCATCAAGTTCAACCAAGGGTGGGGGTAGGAGTAATGAAGGGGAGGGGGACGAGTAACCTTAAGACATGACTCTACATTTTTTAATATGTGGTGACCTTCTTTTTCTCTAAGAATTTATCTAAGCCTGTTTTGAAGCCCTCAGCTGTCTTTGCTGTGACCAGCTCCTGCGGTAGACTGTTCCACAGATTCACAGTTCTTATAGTAAAGAAGGCTTGTCGCCCCTGGAGTCTGAACCTTTGCTTCTCCAGGCGGAGGCAGTGCCCCCTTGTCTTTTGAGGGGATCTTTTGCATGCTATTCTGCAGTCTATGGTCTACAAGGACACCCAGATCCTTCTCTACAAGTGACTCTCCCAGTGTTACTCCCCCTAGGACATAGGAGGCATGCAAGTTGTTAGTACCCAGATGCATAACATTACATTTATCCACATTGAACCTCATCTGCCAAGAGGATGCCCAAACACTCAGTGTGTCCAAGTCAGCTTGTAACTTCTGCACATCTTCCATAGACTGGACTCTACTACAAAGCTTAGCGTCATCTGCAAAAATTGAAACAGTGCTGTTGATTCCTCCCTCTATATCATTAATAAATAAATTAAATAAAAGTGGACCCAGCACTGAACCTTGGGGTACACCACTTATAACTGGGGACCATTCAGAGTAGGAATCATTCACCATCACTCGCTGAGTACGCTCCTTCAGCCAGTTCTCAGTCCAGTTACAGAGTAGATTTTCTAATCCAACCAACCTTAATTTACCCGTCAGACGTCTATGAGGGACCGTGTCAAACGCTTTTGCAAAGTCCAAATACACAATATCCACAGCCGCCCCTCTATCCAGACTTCTACTCACTTCTTCATAAAAACCAATCAGGTTAGTCTGACAGCTTCTGTCCTTAGTAAAACCATGCTGGTTATCACTTATAATACTATTATCCAAAACATATTCCTGTATATAGTCCCTTATTAGACCCTCAAAAAGTTTCCCCACAATGGACGTTAAGCTCACCGGTCTGTAATTCCCCGGGGATGACCTAGAGCCCTTCTTGAAGATGGGCACCACATTTGCTTTACGCCAGTCCCTCGGCACTATGCTAGTCACCAGAGAATCTTTGAATATTATATACAAGGGCAAAGAAATTACTGAACTAAGTTCCTTAAGAACTCTCGGGTGTAACCCATCCGGTCCTGGAGCCTTATTCACGTTTACGTTGTTTAACTTAGCTTTGACCATATCTATATTGAACCAGTTAAGTATATTACATGAAGTATCACCAGCACTTACTCTACCGGCAGCAGCTCCCACCTCTTCATGTGTATATACAGAACTAAAGAACTCATTCAGTAGCTCCGCCTTTTCCTGATCCCCAGTAATCAATTCCCCATCACTATTATTAAGGGGTCCTACATGCTCTGACCTAGGTTTTTTTGCATTTATATATTTGAAGAATTTTTTGGGATTGGTTTTGCTATCCCTGGCCACCAGCCTTTCATTTTGAACTTTTGCTGCTTTTATAGTCCTTTTACAATCTTTATTAACCCTTTTGAAGTTATTAAAGGCTATAGCAGACCCCTCTGATTTGTATATTTTAAATGCCCTTTGTTTTTCATGTATTGCCCTTTTAACATCCGCATTAAGCCACGCAGGGTTTAAATTTAAGCGTTTGTATTTGTTCCCCCTAGGAATAAACTCTGCAGTATAGTTACCCAGTGTAGATTTGAAGGTCTCCCATTTATCATCTGTGTTACTACTTGACAACAGCTGCTCCCAGTCTATGTCCTGGAGTGCGGCCCGTAACCCTGGGAAATTGGCCTTTTTAAAATTAAATGTTTTTGATCTCCCAGCATGTTTATGCTTTCTACACTTTAGGATAAAAGTAACTATATTGTGGTCACTATTACCAAGGTTTTCCCGAACAATTACCTCCTCAACTATCTCTACATTGTTAGATATAACCAGATCCAACAGTGCATCACTTCTTGTTGGTTCTTCTACAAACTGACCCAGAAAATGATCCTGCAATAAGTTAAGAAAATTTCTCTCCTTTGCAGTTGAAGCCGATCCATGACCCCAGTCAATACCAGGGAAGTTAAAATCTCCCATTATCACTACTGTACCCGCCTGGGCAGCCCGCTCTATTTGTCTATGCAGCTGATCCTCTATCTCCTCAGTGATGTTTGGGGGTCTATAAATTACACCAAAAATTATTCTTTCATTGTTAGTCTCCCCTTGTAATTCCACCCACACGGATTCTGCATTCACACAATCATCACCCACTATTGTCTCCTTCATACTCGCATTTATACTACTTCTGACATACAGACATACTCCTCCTCCTTTCCTATTGTCCCTATCCCTCCAAAACAGAGCCATAACCCTGGAGATTGACAGCCCAGTCATGCGAAGAGTCCAGCCATGTCTCAGCAACTCCAACTATATCAATTTCCTCCTCCACTACCATGACCTCAAGCTCAGCCATTTTGCCTGCTAGACTTCTGGCATTTGTGAACATACACTTTAAATTACCATGTGTTTTTCTACATTTAGGTTTAGAAATGTAATTTATTGATGTTTTCTGACTAGACATGTTTTTTCTGCTGATTTGTAACACATGGATCTCCTTATCCACTGCTGTTATCCTCCCCCCCCCCCCCCCCCGTGGTCTACTTCTCCACCCACCACTCTGTTCTGACCACTCTCTAACCTATCTACCACTGCATGCTTTGCTTTATTTTCTGCTTGTCCTCCCCCCCACATCCCTAGTTTAAAAACTCAGCCACCCCCTCTAGGATTCTCTCCCCCAGCACAGCAGCCCCTCTTCCATTCAGGTGCAATTTATCCACAGAATACAATTTGTACCCCAATGAAAAATCAGCCCAGTGCTCTAAGAACCCGAACCCTTCTCCCTCACACCAAGACTTGAGCCATGCATTCAACTCCCTCAGCTCCCGCTGTCTGTCCTGTGATGCGCATGGCACAGGCAGTATTCCTGAGAATACAACCTTGGAGGTCCATCCCTACAGCTTGGCTCCTAGTTCTCTATAATTATTCTTAACAGACCTCCACCTACCATTTATTCTGTCGTTGGTTCCCACATGGACCACGACAGCTGGGTCATCCCCAGCCCCTCCCAGTAATTTCTCCACCCGTTCCACCACATGCCGAACCCTGGTACCAGGGAGACAGCAAACCATTCGGTTGAGGCGGTCTTGGCGACAAATTATTCTATCCATCTTCCTGATTATGGAATCCCCTACCACTACTAGCTGTCTCGGCCTACCTGCTTTACCATTCCCCCCACTACTAGATGGACTGTTCCCCCGGCTGTTAGGGAGACCAGTATCCACTAGGGTTGCCATTTCTGAGACTGACACCCTCGCATCATCACCTAACTTGGCAATTTTGCTTGGGTGCACAGAAGCAGGACTGGCCTTCCTTTTCCTAGACCCCTTGCCACTCCCTCTATTCGGGTTAACCTTCAGTCGTTCAACAGTCAGCTTCTCCAGGTATGGCCACACTGCTCAGCTCTACACTGAGCTTTAAATTAGGCCCTAACAACCCATGTGACTCACAGCGGTGGGCTATGGAAGCCCAGGACCGAAGCCCCGGGGGGAGTGAGCGTCCCACTACCAACCTCACTCACTCCAGTATAAGCAGGTCCCAGTACGTATTTTACAAATCTGTCTATGCTAGCTATGGCTAACATAGACAAAACAGGCTATCAACCCTGCTTATGCTGTGTCTGAGTTAACCTCTCGGTTCCCAGAGACACACCCAAGGCTTACCACAAACAGTTTAACCATTTCAAGGGCAGATATCGGTTCTGCCAAACCATGCCCTTCTCACAGTGCCTGCACATTATCAGCCATTTCAACTCCCCCAAATTAGGCCAAAAGTCTGTTTTCAGAGGGAACAGAAGAGAAAGCTGCTGACAGCTCTGGCGGCAGCTTCTCTCCCTACAGAACAAAAGTATTGGGTGAAAAATTAAACTCAACCAATCCTTCTCTTCTCTGACATCACGTGTCTGGGGAGAGTCTGGAGCTTTTTATCCACATGAGATTGTCGCCAGCTAGAAAAAAACGGTTCTTAAAGGGGTTGTCCGGGCTTTTTAATATTGAAGACCTATCCTCAGGATTAGCTGTACAGGGAGACGGCGCACGCCATGCACATGTGCCGTCTCCCTTCTCTCTTCCTGCCCGCTGCTAAAGTCCCATAAACATACAGCAGCGGGCAGGAAGAGAGAAGGGAGACGGCACGTGCGCGTCGTCTCCCCGTACAGCTGATGGCGGGGGTGTCGGACCCCCGCCGATCTGATATTGATGACCTATTCTGATGATAGGCCATCAATATTAAAAATGTACTAGTGAAAAGAAAGACCAAAAGCAGTGGCACTCACCGAATCCTCACAACTTTATTCTTCAATTGAATCCATGGAGATGACCACCAGTCTCGTATGCGTGGAGGCAGGGGGGCGGACAGCATACCGGCAGTGCAGACAACAGCGACGGCCATTTCGCGCGATCCCGCGCTTCCTCAGGCTACAAAGGACGTCATCGCGTCCAGCATTATTATTATATGCGTTCCAGCCTCCCCCGCGCGTGCGCAGACGAGGCCAGTAACAAGTATATATAAAAGTACATAATACAAAAATGTGTTAAATTAAAAACTACATCCATTATAAAAACACGCTCATATTATTCTTATTGTTGAGTCCAAGCAGACCCATTGCTTGTGTCTTGATTATCCACCTAGCTTCTCTTCTCAAAAGCATGCGATGTCTATCGCCCCCTTGTGGTGGACAGGGCACTACTTCCAAAGCAGTAAACTTCAATACTTTGGGATTACCAATGTTTTCTAACTGGATATGTTCTATCAAACGGGGGGGGAGCCCTTACCTGAACTAATATAGTTCAGGTGTTCTCTAAACCTCTCTATTAAGGGCCGAATCGTTTTTCCTATATAAAAGCGTCCGCACGCACAGTCTACCAGATAGACCACATATCGACTCTTACATGTGATAAAGTCTCTAATTTGGTATTCCACCCCACCCACATTAATAAAGGTACGTAGGCTATTCTGTGCACAGTACGAGCAATTACCGCATCTGCGGTTCCCTTTTGGGACAAAACCGCTTAACCATGTGCGTTTT
This sequence comes from Rhinella marina, assembly GCA_900303285.1. Lineage (NCBI taxonomy): Eukaryota > Metazoa > Chordata > Amphibia > Anura > Bufonidae > Rhinella > Rhinella marina. Next base: position 165,731 of record ONZH01022832.1, on the reverse strand, counting down.
TCTTTCTCCCTATATCTACTGCGTACCAATTGGCTATGTAAAGTGCGTGTCCTCCTAAACGTCACCAAGGGTCGATCACCAATTGGACTTTTTAGGGACTCGTCTCTCAAAACTATCTCCCAGTTATCCTCAACAATTCTCTTAATCCTGTCAGACATGGGACTATATTTAAAGGAGAACAAGCAATTTTTTGGGTTCCTTTCTTTTTTATGCTTGCTATTGTCGCCTCGAAGTATGTCCCTCCTGGGGATCATAGAGGCCTTTACCATAGCTTCTTCAAGCATTTCTACAGGATACCCTCTAATTAGTAGTCTATTCTTCAAATCTGTAGCCTGTTTTTCATAGCTTTCCTGTGTGGAGTTTATACGTTTCAATCTAATGAATTGTCCATAGGGCACTGCTCTTTTAACGTAGTATGGATGGTAACTCGAGTGGTGGAGTAGTGAGTTCGTAGCCGTGGGTTTACGAAACCCCTCCGCCACCAACTCACCATCCACCACCAACAAGGAAACATCTAAGAACTCAAGGTGGGACCCCCCAAAAACATCAGTAAATCTCATATTCATGGTATTACACTCATTTAAATAATCCACGACACCAGAAAATTGTTCTGCACTACCAGACCATATAATCAAAATGTCATCGATCTACCGGAGGTATAGACGTATCCAAGGGAGAAAGGGGTTGCCAACATTATATACATATCTATCCTCCAAACGGGCCAGATACAAATTTGCCAGTGTACAAGCCACTGGTGTGCCCATTGCTGTACCGAACCTCTGTCTATAACATGTTTCACCAAACCTAAATGTTTTGTAAAATACAAGTTAGAGCCTGTTTAACAAAATTCACAAACACCTCGCTTTTATCAGTACCCTGTAATATCTCACAAACAGCCTCGACTCCTTCCTCCTGTGGAATACGGGTGTAGAGGCTCTCGACGTCCAAGGACACGAGATGATACTCGTCCTGCCCCTGGAAAGATTCCAGTGAGAGGAGGAGATAGTTCGTGTCCCTCAGATACGCCGGTATATTATTAAGTAGTGGCCTAAATAGCCAATCTATATACTTAGACAGAGGTTCGGTCACCGAACCGATACCCGCCACAATAGGGCGGCCAGGTGGGTTCTGTCTGACACGCTCATTCATGGGGTGATCCTATTGTTTGTGCAGACACCACCGATCACAGTTTCTGGGCAGCAGATCGTGTTGTCTAAATAACAATCTTCTGCCCAGAAACAATCATCCTGTATGGAGATGATTTATACTGTGAAGGAGATCGCTGCATGTAAATAGAGCCGTCTCCTTCACTGAACAAGCGATTCCTTCCCAACAATCGTCTGTACATCGGAGCGTCTAAACCCGCCTTTACACTCAAGGTTAGAAGATTAGATTTAATCATAAATCGATCCTCATTACTCACTGCTACCAGTATCTTGAGGATTTCCCTCCTCCTTAAATGCTTGAACTCCTTTCTCTTCTTCATCTTCTTAATCTTCTACTACTACCTAACAATAATCAGATCAACATCCTAAGCAGCCAAAGACACAATACGTATATTATCTTGTATTAATGTCCGTTCACACTGCTTCTTTACAGATGGAACTGGCTGGGACCTCAGCACCATCTACCTGATGATTCTGAGTGACGCTGTTATCTTCCACTTCCTCCCAATCCTGGAAATACAGGGGACTTTTCTCTGTTGGATGCTGTTTACTAGACCCATCTGTAGGAAACACACACAGATACAGCGAGTAACTCCTACGTATCACAATAGCTATGTTTTTAGAACCTTTTGCCATAGATCCATCATAGGACTGTTGGGTTATAACTTTAAAGGGGTCATTCAGGTTTTAAAATTGTGATAGATCATCTTTATTAGTTGCTGGAGGTCTGATTTTCCACTTACCCGCTGATCGGTCATTTGAAGAGACCTCAACTGACTTTACACTGGTTCATACTGCACAGCACCTTACTTTTCATACCAGTTAGAGCTTTATCCCATTTAAATAAATAGTAAAAAGCTGCAATACCAAATACAGAAATTTCGAACAGCTGATCGACGGGGTGACGAGGGTGGGTCTAATCAAATACTGATGGCTTAAGGATAGGCCATAAAGGATTGAAACCTGGATAACCGTCTTAACAGGATCTACGTCCATCTGCCATCTTACTCCACTCTGTATGAAGACAACAATTCAATTCAGGAAGCTTTTAGACATTTGTGGGCATCTGCCATGTTGGATTTTCACTGCTGAACATATTACTCCCCCATCCAACACGAGATATGCCCTGCAGAGGGGGGGTCCAGCTACTACTTATGCCAGAACTTTGATGCCTGACCTAAGACCATAAGGGTAATACAATAAACCAGGGATGCCCAACCTGCGGCCCTCCAACTGTTGTAAAACTACACCTCTTACCATGCCTTGCTGTAGGCTGTCCGGGCATGCTGGGGGCTGTAGTTTTGCAATAGCTGGAGGGCCGCAGGTTGAGCATGCCTGCAATAAACAATTGTCCATCATGTACGGTCCTGACAGCATGGCAACGATCTATTAGTTCTAAGGCTACTTTCACACTTGAGTTTAACATTTCTGGTACTGAGATCCGGCAGAGGATCTCAATACTGGAGAAAAACGCTTCCGTTTTGTTCCCATTAATTGTCAATGGGGACAAAACTGAACAGAACGGAGTGCTCCAAAAAGCATTCCGTTCCATTTGATTGCGTTACCATACCGGAGAGGAAACAGCAGCAAGCTGCAGTTTTCTCTCTGGCATGGGATGCGGAGCAAAACGGATCCAGCATGACACACAATGCAAGTCAATTGTGCCGGATCCATTTTCTCGGACACAATAGAAAACGGATCCGTCCCCCATTGACTTTCAATGCAGTTCATGACGTCATTGCTATTTTAAAGATAATACAACCGTATCCGTTCATAACGGATGCGGCCAGCTGTATTATCAGTAACGGAGGCCTTTTTGATGATCCTTGCCGGATCAGGCAAAAACACAAGTGTGAAAGTAGCCTTAGAAAAGCAAGAGATGGGTGAAAACAAATGTTGAAAACAGATTCTACATCTTATCCCACCAATGATGTGGGCAAAGCCAGAACAACAGTATGTGTCAATGATCAGAACATCCTTCTCTTTGGACATTTTTCAGGGCCATGTAAAGGTTAAAGGCTATGGACAGCTTTGGGGGCATTTCCACCCAATTTCCAATGGGTCTTTAAGTGCTCGCTTTGGCCATACAAAAAGTCTTGCATGATTTGTCTGGCCAAAGCCAGCGCTTATGCCAGGAACTGCCTGGATCCCATTAAAGTCAATGGGGTCCAGCAGTGCACATTGATCAGGTAAATGCAGATGTCAATCAGACCTTAAAGTGTAACTGTCGTTTCAGTTTATTTTAATATAGTGTAGGGCCCAAGTTGTTAAACATTTTTGTACTGTACTTTTTTACATTTTTTCAGGGGTGTAATGGATTTTAAATGCCTCATTTAGAAAATAAATCAATCGCCAAATTTTGAACAAATGGTTCAAAAAGATTTGCATCTGTTCTGGGAAGGGCTCGTTCAGTGAAGTGAAGAAGCCGCATCATTCTTCATAGCGGCGTCTGGGCATTATTTTCAAGATGGGGACTGAAAGATGGCTGAATGGAGCACGGAAGCTGGAAGGGAGTGGCAGGGAGCAGGTGGGTATGATGCTGCTAGAGAAAGTTAAAAATGTCCAAAAAGCTGGACATCGCATCACTTCCTGCAATTGTTCCAGAATTTTAGTGGTAGAATCTGCACTGAAATTCCGCAACAAAGTACACCACAATGTTAGTGAATGGCGTTTCAACAAACCTGATTCACTAACAGTATTTAAAAAAAATCCACTGCGGGCTCATGGCATGCTGCAGATTGAATCTGTAACCTCTACTGGCATGCCTGTTTAGTAACTACTAGCATCTCCTTTGTAATAGCAATTCTGGAGCATCTATTCGTATGACTCTATGATGTGCTTTATTATTCAGTGAAGGTCCAGATGGGTGTTACCAGTTGGAGGAGAGTCCCTGACACTATCCAGTTAGGGCTCACTTTACAGAACTGAACGTACTGCCCTCTGTAGAACTGTCCTATCCATGTCTGTAAAACAGACAAGAATAGGACATGTTGTATTTTCTTGTGGGGCTGTGGAACAGACATACAGATGTGGACAGAACACGGTGTGCATGAGCCCTTACAGAGAGAGCAGAGCCTCTAGGTGTAACAGCAGCGCCCATTGCTCCTAGAGGCTCATTTACATATATTAAAACATTTTTCTCAGCAATGCAGGCACATATGAACATAGGATTAACACAGATGTCTTCAGCTGCCAAGCGCACATATAACAGGGCATCCAGTCTCAGCTACAAATCTGCTGACAGATGACCTTTAACTTTATTCTGTAGGTCAGTACAGTTATGTATATTTTGTGGATTTATATAGTTTCTATGTTTTACTCTTTCACAAAACCACCTATTTTTTATTAAAAAAAGGGGGATCATTAGTGTGACAATTTCATGGTTCTCCGTGATAACCAGTGGTGTAGGCATATGGATACTGGAAGCCCAAACATTTGGGGGGAAATTTATGATTGGATTTGTGCTGGGTCAAACTTATGCATCAGTTTTCTGCTGTAAAAAAGGCCACAAACTGACATAAATCTTTATATTTGTGATTTTATCTTTTGAAAAGTGGGTGGAAAAGTAGGTGTGGGTAGCCATATTAACCAGATTTATCAACTAAGCGCAAAAAACTTAGGCAAGGAGTGGCATAAACATGAGGTATCATCTTTATACATGTATTATTTGTAAAGATGCACCAAATATATCATACAACATGCAATGCTTGATAAATTAAGTCAACTCTGGCTCGCGCAAAACGGAGTTAAAAAAAATTCCCTTCATGATCATTGCGTAAAAGTCACCTAAATGATTGGTAAAACTGAATACACATAGAAGCAGGATAAAATCCAATCAGTATACTTAATTTAACATGAAATAGATATTGACATAGATCAAACACTCAAGGGTGTAGACGTCTTTCCAAACATCATACTTCCGTGGGCCAATCTTGACAATGATAACATTTTCGTGCACGTCAAGGTTGGGGGGACTGGATACTTTTTGTTGATTCCTTCAAAAGGCAATTTATCACATTTATGTCTCAAAATCTGAATGATTGTGGAAAAGGCAGAAAGTTCAGTTTAGCAGGTTACTGGTCTGCCAGAAGAACAGAGCTTCAAATGCACATCATACCAAAGATGCCAAGTCACCGACTAGAAACACTAAGTGGAAGACATATCAACGTAGGTCCCAGGTTGCTATTGATGAATTTCGGTCTTGTCATACAAGAGTTCCTGGCTCTCGTCAGGCTTTCTGTGATTCTCCTGATGTTTGAGGAAACGAGATCTTCGCGTAAAACTTTTACCACAGTCCAAACATGAAAATGGCTTAACCCCCGTATGCATGGACTGATGTTTAATGAGATTGGATTTCCGAGTGAAAAACTTGCCACATTCGGTGCAAGAAAAGGGCTTCTGTCCTGTGTGCATGATCTGATGATTGAGGAGGACAGACTTCTGTGTGAAGGATTTTCCACAATCCATGCACAGGAAAGGCTTCTCTCCTTTATGAATTCTCTGGTGTATGACAACATCAGACTTCTGAGAGAAACACTTCCCACATTCCGTGCAGGAAAATGGCTTCTCCCCAGTGTGGATTCTCTCATGTCGCACTAGATCAGATTTGAATTTAAAGTATTTGTCGCACTGGGAACATGAAAAAGGTTTCTCACTATTGTGAATCACCTGATGTTCTTCAAGGTCAGATTTTTCCAGAAAAAACTGGCCACAATCAAAACAAGGGAAGGGATTCTCGGAGAAGTGGCTGCGCTGATGCTCGAGAAGAACAGATTTCCTTGTGAAGCATTTCCCACACACAGGACAGGAAAATGGTCGTTCTTCTGTGTGAACTTTCTGATGTTTAATAAGAATAGATTTCTGTGTAAAACAGCGGCCACATTCAGAGCACGAAAACGGCTTTTCACCATTGTGAATTCTCTGATGTTGTATGAGAACAGATTTCTGCGAAAAAGACTTTCCACATACCAGACATGGAAATGGCCGTTCCCCAGTATGAATTCTTTGGTGCCGAACCACATCAGACTTGTTGGTGAAGCACTTCCCACATATGGAACATGGGAATGGTTTTTCTCCTTTGTGGATCTTCTGATGTCTCATGAGATTTATTCTTTGGCTAAAACACTTGCCACATTCAGTGCATGAAAAGAAGGTATCAGCAACATCATTTGAATTTAGAGTATCTGGGCAACCATCTTCATGGTTAGAGTAATCAGGTGGACTACTGGGGTAATCTCCATCGTTATCTTCAGTCTTAAAATCGGAGGTCTTACTACTACTTTCTCCATCTGTTGAAAATAAAATAATTTGAAGTACTTGTTAATTTCATCATACCGCCTCAGCAATACAACCCCCCTGAACAAGCCAACTTAGTTACCATACTTAAAGTGAATCTGTCACCAGTTTTATGGTGTCCTAAGGGTAACATATAATGGTGACAAAATGCTGGGTCTCTTTCTTTAATTAACCCAGCCATTTTACCAAAATCTTGTATTGAACAGCTCTTGTGCTTAAAGGGGTTCTGCAGTTGTTTAAAACTGATGATCTATCCCCTGGATAGATCATCAGCATCTGATCGGCGGCGGTCCGACACCCGGGACCCCCGCCGATCAGCTGTTTGAGAAGGCAGCGGCGCTGCAGGAGCGCTACAGCCTTCTCTGTGTTTTCCTCAGGCCCAGTGACGTCATGACTAGTATCACTGGCCTGGGCGGGGCTAAGCTCTGTTCACTTGAAAGTCTTTTCAAACAGCTGATCGGCAGGGGTCCCGGGTGTCGGACCGCCGCCGATCAGATGCTGATGATCTATCCAGAGGATAGATCATCAGTTTTAAACAACTGCATAACCCCTTTTATGAGGAGTCCTGAATATTCATGAGCTCATGACTCTCTCTGCCCACCTGCTGCTGATTCAGTTGGGAAAAAAAAATCTGTCAATCAGAAGAAGGGGGGCAGGGAGAGATGTGAGCTCATGAATACAGGGACTCATTGGCACGGCTGGAGCTGTTAGGATATAAAAGTGAGGGCAGCAGAAAACTGGTGACATGTTTCACATTATCCCTTTGGATAGCAGAGGTTTTTTTCTTCCTAAAGACATAATATTTTTATTTTTCACATATCCATATAAGTGGTTGTTTTTTGCGGGCCAAGTTGTACTTTGTAATACTGCATACAATGTAGTGGGAAAAAAATTGGAAAGAAAACGCAATTCCTCTACCGTTTTAATGGTTTTGTCCCTACGGTGGCAAAACTGACCTGTGCCATTCATTTGCTGGGTTAGTATGATTACAACAATACCACATATGTATAGGTACAGGTATATATATATTATTTTTTTTTTTAAATAACCATATTCTGACGTCCATAACATTTTTTATAGTTATGTCTACTGAGCTGTGTGGGAGCGCATTTTTTGCGGGACCATTCGGGTTTTTCAAGGTTTAGATGCCGTGATCACACTTGATCACGACATCTAAAGGCTTTAATGACCGTGATCGGCATTGTTGCCGGTCACCAGCACCATACGTGTACAGCATTGATAGCGAAATGGTTAAGGACATAAGGGCCATGCATTTAAAAGGGGTTGGCTAGGATATGCCATCAAAGTCTGATGCAAGTAAGGAAGCTCCTCATTATTAGGTCTCATGCACACGACCATATCCATTTTGGGGTCCGCACATCACAGATCCACAAAATACTGGTTGCGGTCTGTGTGCCATCCTCACTTTTTTTTTGTGGACCCATTGACTTCAATGGGTCTGGGGTCTGCATTTTGCAGGCATATTTTATCTTTCTCCAGTACAGACATATGGATGTGGAAAGCACATGGATGATCATCCGTTCTGCAAAAGGATAGAACATGTGATCTCTCACCTTGACTGATATCTGTAAGGTAATCTTCATTGTAATGCACTTCACTTCTTACATACTCCTCTTCACCCTCTGTTTCTTCCACCTTTACGATAACCAGGTTACCTGCCTAAAATGGAAGCATAAAAGATTACACTATGTCTCATGTAAGGACTCTTCAGCATGTCTATTTCAATGATGTACCTGATCATCTTGTGGGTCGTCATCCTCATCTTCCTCTGGCCAATCCTCAGAATCATACGGACTCTCACATCTCTCTGGTGTATTGCTCTTACTAGATCCATCTACAGGAAACACACGCAGTGAACACAATGGAGGGCAGATCAGTTTCCCATAGCAGCCAGACTGTGGCCCTGTTTATATCATCATAAGATGAAAGACACGTCAGATCATCCTTCAAATAAATGTCTAGTCTTACCTGGAGACGTGGGGGGACTTTGGTCCTCCATATATGATGGCTCAGGACAGATCCTAATGTCTGACACTTGTTTTAGAGGTCTAGGATCTTGTGCTTATTAGTTCTCATTGATCGCTGCTGCACATGGAGGCTCTAGATCCTACACTCTACTCTGGATCCACCTTCGCCATTTGTCAAACATTTATAGGAATCTTAACACTGCAGAATCCTATGTAGAAGAAAACACTGGTTAATACCACATATATAGACACTTGAGGATGACACTCAGACTTTTTCTAGAACCTTTCACCTCTCTAGTAATGTCTGAGAGATTTGCAAGGATCCCTGAAATGCCTGTAAGCAAGTCAACACAGGTTCCACAAATTTAGGGCATGTTCACAGTGTATTTTTGACAAGCATGCAGGGCCGCTTCTGCCATGAGGTGAGATGAGAATCTCGCCTCAGGCGGCAGTTTTCTCTATGTTTGAAGGGCGGCCGCCCCTGTTCCCTTTAGCTGCGGGTTTAGCCCGCTCCTTCTCCCTTCCCAAAGCGCAGGGAGCTGTCAGTCACTGCTCAGCTCCCTCCTTCCCTTCTTCAGGCACCCTGCGCAGAGAATGGTGAAGCTGGGAGATTTCTCCCTGCTTCACCATTCAGCCTGCAGACATGATCGCGCTGCCGGCCGGTGTGGGCTGTGCCTACAGCCCAGAATCTGCATAAGCTCCGCCCACAAAGTCCTGCACAACGATCTGTGTCTCCAGGGGAGAGGACTTCAGGAACAGGATGAGAAGGTGAGTAGGTACTGTGTGTATGTGTTTTGTTTTTAACACAGAGAGGGCACAGGTGACATTTCTATTACAAAGGGGACAGAGAGGAGAGGACATTAATACTACAAAAGGGCAAAGGGGGCATTATTACCATAAGGGGGACACAGTGGGCATTACTATCATAAGGGGGGCACAGAGGGCATTATTACTACAAAGGGCACACAGTGGGCATTACTACCATAAGGGTGGCACAGTGGGCATTACTACTAGAAAGGGGACACAGAGGGCATTACTACTACTACAAAGTGGGCACAGTGGGCATTACTACTATAAAGGGGCACAAAGGGCATTACTACTATAAAGGGGCACAAAGGGCATTACTACTATAAAGGGGCACAAAGGGCATTACTACTATAAAGGGGCACAAAGGGCATTAATACTATAAAGGGGCACATAGGGCATTAATACTATAAAGGGGCCACAGAGGGCATAACTATTATTGGGGCACAGAGTGGGCATTACTACTGTGAAGGGGGCACAGAGTGCATTACTACTCTGGAGGGGGAGCAGAGAGTGCATAACTACTGTGAGGGGCTATAAAGAGGGTATTTCCACTGTGAAAGGGGCACAGATGTGTCTGTCCCTCTGTGTCCCTGTCCGTGTCACCTTCACCATGCCCACAGTATTCTTATGTCTTGACGCGGCTGCAGCAGGACGTTCTGTGTGGGCAAGAAGACAGAAGAGGAGACATCACCACCAGCATGAAGTCCACGGGAGAGGCACAGGGAGGCACACTAAGGACGCAGGTAACACTACCACATGATCTACACTAGTGTTATCTGTGGTTTTACATAGGACTGCAGGTAACACTACCACAATCTACACTAGCGTTATCTGTGGTTTTACATAGGACTGCAGGTAACACTACCACAATCTACACTAGCGTTATCTGTGGTTTTACATAGGACTGCAAGTAACACTACCACATTATCAGCACTAGTGTTATTTGTGGTTTTACATAGGACTGCAGGTAACACTACTGCATTTTCTGTACTCAGCCATCACTGTGTTAGGTGTACTGTTGCCCCCATTGTCTTATAGGTGCAGGTCCCACCGCTGGGACCCGCACCTATATCCAGAATGGAGCCCTGCAAGGTGGTGGTTGTAGGACTCCGGTCTGGCCACGACAAGCCGGCTCCCCATAGAAGTGAATGGGAGCGCATCATGCATGTGCAGCCCCCGCTCCCATTCATTTTTATGGAGCCAACGGAAATAGCCGACCCAGTGCTAAGCTATTTTCACCGGCCCCACAGAAAATGAATGGAGGGCGGCTTCGCCTGCGCCCTCCTTCACTTTCGGTTCTACGTTCTGGATATAGGTGCGGGTCCCAGCGGTGGGACCCACACCCATTAGAGAATGGGGGCATATACTAGCGATATACCCCCATTGTCCAAGATGACACAAACCCTTTAATGGGAGGGGGTGCCATTTAAGTTTTTGCCTCAGGCAGCAGAAGAGCTACCGTAGAATCGGCCCTGGAAGCATGCCAGCATGTTTTCCATGCTAAAATATGTATAAAAAAACTGCATAACCCCTTAGTGACCACCAATACACCTTTTTACAGAAGACACTAAGGGGCCCTGGGTGGCCCAGTCTAACAACTGCACAGGTCTCCCATGCAGAGGAAAGCTGGGCTCCTGCTCTTACTGCCCTGATCACCAGAAATACCAAGCAAGGCTGTTTAACCCCGTAGACACTGCAGTCAATAGTGACCATGGAGCGAACTCCCTCTGTCTCCCATCGGCACCCTATGAATGAGATTGTGGGGTGCCGATGTCTGTGCATGGCAGCCTGGGACCTAATGAAGGCTCCAGACCTGCCTGCAGTGTTTTCCATCAGGCTGCGCCTCTTTGACGCACCTTGATGGTGACTGTCGGTATAGCACTGACAATATAATGCATTGTACATCATAAGCTGTACAATGCATTGTAGAAGCAATCAAAAGATTGACTGTTACAGTCCCCTTTTGGGAATAGTAAATGGTTAAAAAAAGTAAAAATGTTTTATAAAATAATAAAAAAAAAAAAAAAAATCACATAAAAAGTGATCAAAAAATGTTATGTACCCCAAAATGTTACCAATAAAAAGTACAAAATCATCCCAAAAAAAATCAAACCCTCAAACAGCTCCATAAAATGAAACATAAAGGGTTTTGGTATGTGGCAATGTAATAAGTTATAATTTTAATCAGCATGAACAACCCTAATAAATCAGGCATACTGTCTAGTAAGGGTAATACATTTCTTTTGTCTGTATGTTAAAGGTAACCTGTCAGACTAGCAGGGCTGTGGAGTCGGGGTCGGTATAAAATGGACCGACTCCGAAAATATATAATAAATTGGTACATTTAGTTCAGTGCAGTATGTGCTGAACATATTTTCATAAGAATTTTGGAACATGATGAAATGTCCTAGAAATGTCTGTTCTATTCCTGATGTAAGGATCTAGGCTTTCAGTTGAGATGACTGTGTGCTGCCCTTCATGTAGATGCTCAGAAGTGAAGCTCCTCTGCTACAGATCAGAGGAAAAGGGCACTGGGAAGGAATGGCTGCACTCATCTCAGATCTGCTGGAGAAAACAGGATTAAAGGGGTTTTCTCACTAGTTACAAAGATTAGTTTTCAACATAAAGGGACAGTTAAAAGAAGACATTTTTTAAATACAGTGGTCAGTAGATTTTACTTTAGCCATGAACTATAGACAGTTCAGCAGGTCTCTCACTGTACACAGGTTTCTATGGTAACCTGCAGACCAGAAAGACTTATCTGATTGGCTGAGAGCAGGAGTGACCTCAGTAAGCAAAATTTGTTGAGGACTGAGAAGGATGGCTTTACCTGTAATAGTGTTAGAGATCACAACCTCCTGGTCTGTCAGAGTAAGTTAATATATGCTAATAACTGCTGGAGATCCCCCACTGCCTGAGGAGACATAGTAAGTGCAAACTGCCTGTCAGCCAGTGAATCAATGTGCTGAGAAAACCCCTTTAAGGCAAGTACTTCTTAGGCCCCATTCAGACGACCGTGTTTCACGGCCATATACGGGCCGTGAAAGCCCGGCCTGTGCTGCCCCAGAGGACGGGAGCGCACGGCGTCATTGGTTGCTATGACGCCATGCGCTTCCTGAGGCCGCCGCCGTACAGTGAAACACTGTACCCCGCACCGTCGCTGCTGCTTCTCCCTGCACAAGGATGAAAACATCCGGTGTCGGGGGGGAGCAGCCAATGGCAGACTGGGACGAGCCTCCCTAGCATTGCGGGTGGCGCTAGGGAGGCTCATCCCTTTCTGCCATTGGCTGCTCCCTCTTTCCCCCGGCACCGGATGTTTTCATCCGTGTGCAGGGAGAAGCAGCAGCGGCGGTGCAGGGTCCAGGAGCAGCGCAGAGACCAGGGACCCAGGTAAGTATATTACCGGTGAGGGGCCCAGCACATGTGGGAGGGGGGTTTAAGAAATCGGATAACCCTTTTAAAGTGTACCTCCAGTTAGAAATGAAAGAATAGCACATGTTAATATAAGAAACTTTGTAATATATCTTATTAAAGAAAAATGCTATCTGTTTTTGTCGGGCTGATTTGCTCTTTCCTGCTTTTAACATTGAAGTCTATGGAGAGGAGGAGGAGGTGAAGGCTGCTGGATGAGAGACACACACCAACTGCAGTACTTTTGTCTCCACTATATCTAGTAAGATAAGGCTCCAACATTGTTCAGAGTGAGGTAATAAACCACTTACTAGCTGGCAGCAGACTCCTCCTCCTCTCTCCACAGACAGGCAGGTGCTACAAGAGATAAGAACCGGCAGCGTCCAATTGTTTTTTAAAGGGGTTGTGCAGTCTGCTTATATTGATAACCTATCTTCAAGATAGGTCATCGATATCAGATCAGCAGGGGGAAGGGTCGACTCCAAGCACCCTGCTGAACAGCTGTTTGAATAGAAACCAACACTTATACAAGCGCTGCCTTCTCTTCATTGTTTACATGCTCGCTGTCCCAACTGCAGGGACGAGCGGGTGTAATTACAACTATGCTGTTCCACTAAAGTGAATGAGATGGTGGAGCTGTAATTGTATCTGCTGACTGCTGCAGTTAGGCTACTTTCACACTTGCGTTTACATTTTTCAGTATTGAGGTCCGTCATAGGATCTCAATACCGGAGAAAAACGCTTCCGTTTTGTCCCCATTCATTGTCAATGGGGACAAAATTGAACTGAACAGAATGGAATGCTTCAAAATCTATTCTGTTCTGTTTGGTTGCGTTCCCATAACGGAGAGCAAACCGCAGTTTTCTTTCCGTCATGGGATGCGGAGCAAAACGGATCCAGCATGACCCACAATGGGGATGGATCAGTTTTCTCAGACACAATAGCAAACGGATCCCTCCCCCATTGACTTTCATAACTTTCCATTCATAACAGATGCCGATGGTTGTATTATCAGTAATGTAAGCATTTTTAGCTGATCCCTGCTGGATCGGGAAAAAACGAAAGTGTGAAAGTAGCCTTAGCAGGGAAACAGAGCACTGCGTTCTCCACATACAGCTGATTGGCAGAGGTGCCGGGAGTCAGACCTCTGCCGATCTGATACTGATAATCTATTTAAAATTAAAAAAAGACAACCCCTTTACATAATGTTGTTATGCAAAGAAAGTTAATACAAGGCACTTACTAATGTATGGCGATTGTCCATATTGCTTCCTTTGCTGGCCTGAATCATTTTTTCACCGCATTATACATGGCTAGTTTCCATGGTTACGACCACCCTGCAATTCAGCAGAGGTGGTCCTGCTTGCACACTATAAGAAAAAGGCACTGGCCTTTCTGGTGGCCAGGATGCAGGAGTGCACATAGGCACGCAAGCGCAGTAGCTCCTGCCCTCCTATCTGCGCTGCAGTGGAGGCCATAACCCCTGGAAACGAGCAGTGTATGATGTGAGTGAAAAATGAATGAAGCCAAAAAAGGAGGCAATATGGAGAATAACAATATACTAGTAAGTGGCTTGTACATTAAATGCCACAATCCCTTTACTGAGGAGGGTACTAGGATAGGAAAGTAACAGAATAATGAGGTCTACCAACCCTTCCTCCCCCCGAGACACATTACTCTGATGCCAAGTAACAACCCCCTGTAAATAATACACAGCAATGTAGCACCTGCCCAATGTAATGAGCCGGCAGTGACGTCACCACTGACAATACCGGGAGAGCACAGGCTACCGTCATCTGCCTGTAATCACAGTGTAACAGATGGAGGAGGACGCTAGCTGCACGGTCACATACCTAGGTACGGTCAGCCGGGGCCACTCACCGCTCCGGGCACAGCCACCGCACAGTAATGAGGTCACCGCCCCATGACGGGGACTCCACGGTGCATGTCGGGTATTGAAGTCCTTTCCCGTCCCTTCCTTTGCACGAACTGGTGACGTCGGAAACCACGTGGTGCAGGCTCGGAAGCCTCGGCGACGAATCACTTCCAAGTCAGGGCAGTGGATAGGGGGCTGTGTTCATTACTGTGACGGTATCTGGTCAGACGTGGAACTAGTAAAGGGGTATTCCAGTAAGCACCCGTCCACTGGATAGGGGGTAACAGTTATATCAGTGGGGGCCCAACCTCAGGAACCGCCACCAAATATGAGCATAGGGCTTCTGTGCCCCCCTATGTAGGTGGAGCAGCAGTTCAGCCTGTCCACTGCCACTCCATTGTCTGCTTTTCTGATACTGATAACCTAACCTCAGAAGATAGTAAATAGCAAAGAGGCTAACTCCCAGCACCCCTGTCAAGGGGTCCACAGCACTTCAAACAGGCACTACCAATCTGATATTCATGACCTATGGTGAGGTCAATATCAGAAAACTGGACAACCCCTTTAAACTGTTCAGGAGAGATAACGGAGCACACAGCTTGGCCATCTCCTGCAGTCCCATAGAGTGTAAATGAAGTGACCGTGCGCATGCTGGACCACCGCCTCAGTCACCGTTATGAGAGCAAGAAAATGGCCGATCCAGCTCTTCCCTATGGTCAGAACTCCAATAACCGTGAATGGAGGGCGGCCATACCTGTGTGGATTGCTCTCCCTTCATTTTGGGCCCCATTTTCGAGACAGGAGCAAGTCCCAGAGGTGAGAACCACAGTTATCAGACATTTATGGCATATCCTAGCAATATGCCCTAAATATCACAGAATTATATATCCCTTTAAAGAGGTTCTCCAGGCTTTTTCTATTGATTACCTATCCTCGGTATAGTTCATCAATATCAGATTGGCAGTGGTGCTAGGTGCCAGATTAGCTGTACAGGGAGACAGTGTGCACGTGCCACCTCCCTTTCTGTCTGCTGCTGCTGCTGTCCCATAGACATACCGTGGCTAATTTCCAAAACTGTCAGTAATGCCAGTCGTGGACATTTAACCCCTCAGATGCTGTGGTCAATCCCAAGCGCGTGAACCACCAGAAGCGCGTGCTTCTGGTGATGCTCCGGCTCCCCTGTGTGGCAATCGGAGGAGCCGGAGCGTGTGTGCAGCAGCCCCTGTCTTTGTGAATGACCGGAGGCTGCTGCATAGTATTTCCTATGGAGCCCTGGCCTGTAATAGGGCTCCATAGGAAACTAGCAATTTTCTCAAAGGCTCAGTGCTAATGCATTGGAGTCTATCAGAATCTAATGATTGCTTGTTATATAGTTCCCATAGGAATGTGTAAAAAAGATTAAATTAAAAATTCATATCACCCCCGAGCCCCAAAATAAAAGAACTAAAAAAAACAAAAAACACATCATGGTTATCGCCCTGTGCGAAAACGCCCATAGTATAAAAATCTTCTCCATATGGCAAACAGTGAAACAATTAAATAAAAAGTGATCAAAATGGTATAAATGAAAAGTTCAGATCGCCCTGCCAAAAATGAGCCTCCATACACATAAATACCCAAAAGTTATAGGGGTCAAAATATGGCAACGAAAAAAGTTTTTTCCAACTTTATAATTATTTCATTACTATCAAAACGCAAGAAAAACTATACATATTAGATATTGCCGGATTCGTACCGCAAAAAACAAGCCCTTATACAGCTATGTGCACAGAAAAATAAAAAAAGTTATGGGTTTGGGAAGGCAGGGAGCGCAAAAAGAAAGGTTTAAGGGTTTGTGCGCCTTAAAAAAAAAAAAAATTAAAAAAATTTAAGATAGTCAAAGCAGCATTTGTGATAAAATAATCCTCCAGGCCGGGCTCTGTTTATTGTGTACTGTATACCGCCGAGACCAGTAATTGCCCGTGGCAGTGTCTGGTGTATACGGGCATGTCACCGCTGCAGATGAGTGTATGTTATGTAGTCTATGACTAATGCTGCCTTGCATGACCTTTTTCTTTTGTTTTTAATAACTTAAACTTATTACTTCACATAGACATATAAGAGCTTGTTTTTGTTTTTTGTTTTTTTGGGGGGGGGGGGGGTGTACTGCACCATTTAATACTGCAGATAATGTAGTGGGAAGCTGGAAAAAAATTCCAAATGGAACTGAAAAAAGTTTTGAGTCTGGTATAACTGCCATTTCATTTTTTATACCCTAATGGTACAGTACACCCTGCTGTATAAGTGCTTTAAAATGTAATCATTGTCAGTCTTACCTGCTACTTTACTATTCAGCTGCTCTCATCTCCGAGTGTTGCCATGTGCAGGTCGTCTCTAAATAGAAGACGGATCAGCACGGGGGGGGGGAAGGAGGAGCTCAGCCCTGAGTGCATGGAGCTGGGCTGAGGCAGAAAGTGGAGGGGGTGCTTTACATGCCGATATATCCTGAATGGTACCAGCTAGAAACATGCAACTTGGCTTGTTTGAAAGACGACAGTCCAGGCTTCAAAATCAGAATGAGAGCTCTAGTCTAAGCAACAGAGGAGAAATCACTGTTAGAAGTCGAGTTGGGAATAATTGTGAGTAAAATCTGCTTATACTTTCATTTTCAGCTTCATTCACAGC
The DNA here is from genome assembly GCA_900303285.1 of Rhinella marina. Lineage (NCBI taxonomy): Eukaryota > Metazoa > Chordata > Amphibia > Anura > Bufonidae > Rhinella > Rhinella marina. The sequence goes on along the minus strand of ONZH01022832.1, from coordinate 148,524 downwards.
ATCCCGATTTCTATGAGTGATATCTTCCCCTGTACTGGACAGATTTATGTCATTTTGGTATTGTCTTAAAGGGAGTCTTTCACCTATTTTCACCTATATAACTAACAGCAGTGCCCAACAGAAGATTGCAGACACATCCCAGACATACCTATGTGCACTGTGTGTCTGTATTACATGTCAAGAAAAAGCACTTTTAATCTGCAGGAAAACAGCTCCCAAGTGCCCAGCTAAAAGTGAAACTAAAAACAGCTTTCTCTCCCGACTCGATTTCTAACAGCTATACTTCTGATATACTGGATATAATGCTGTGATTTTGGTATGATTTGAAAGCTTAGAATGTCAGCTTTCAGAGAAGGTCATTTTTCTATCTGCTACCAATCCCAAGATATGAGCAGCCCTCCCCTCTTCAGTCTGGTTTGCAGCAGCAGCAGAGCTGGGCACTTAGGAGCTGTTTCCCAGCAGAATAAAAGTGCTTTTCCTGGACATGTAATACAGACACACAGTGTACACAGGTATGTCTGGGATTTGTCTGCAATCTTCTGTGGGGCACTGCTGTTAGTTATATAGGCGAAAAACAGGTGAAAGACTCCCTTTAAAGCTTAGAATGTCAGCTTTCAGACAATACAAATATTTCTAGCTGGTACCAAACCATAGATATGAGCAGCTAAAGCGCGTGTGAGGGCTGCGCTCTCTTCATAGTTGACCTGCATGTCAGTATAGTGTAATTACTGCTTCCTCTTCTATTCACTTGAATGATGCAAACAGTTGTAATTTCTCTGAGCCACTGCAGACAGCGAGCAGGTAAACACTGACAAGAACATAGCCCTCACATGAGCACCGCTGCCTCTTCAACCAGCAGAGGTGCCAAGAGTCAGAAACCTAAATATGATATTGATGACCTATCCTGGTCATTTAGACAAAACTAAAATGGACAAAAAATGAAGGAAAAACCCCCCATAAAAAATGTCTTTTGTTCCTCATAAAAACCAATCACAGTGCAGCTTTGATTTCTTATAGTGCTCTTGAAAATTAAAAGTTGTGCTGTGCGGAGCTTCACTGTGAATTGTTCTCTGCATTGGGCTGCAACCCAATCCCCCCCCCCCCGTTCAAAGTGACAGCCATAGGTGACACTATAGCTGTCACTCAGAACAAGGAGGGGCTCTGAGCACCTCCTCCCAGGCACTTAAAGGGGTTGCCCCACAAAAAACATTCTACAGTTTTCATACCAGCACCTGGATCTGAATACTTTTCAATTACATGTAATTAAAAATTTTAAATAGCCAGTTATTCAATAAAATGTATCTGTACAGCGCGATCTTCTGTTTGTTTGTTTTTTATTTATTTGTCCTGGTCACTGAGATGGCCGCACATGCCCAGTTTCAACCTTCAACTGCCTCCTGAGCTGAGATAGGGAGAGCATGGACACACACCCTTAACAGCTGCAGAAAAAAACACTCCCCTTTAACCCCCTAACTTTTTTGCAGTGGGAAAAGTAGCTAACTGGAAGGGGGAGGGCTGCTTTAGATGCTGCTACCTCCTGAAAGCAGCTACAAACATGCAACTAATCTTGTTTGAAAGCAGACATTCAAAGCTTTCAGCATACGAAAATGACAGCAATATGTTCAGGACTGATGAGATATCACTGATAAAAATCAGGATGATGTGAATGCAGCTGAAAATGAAAGTAAAAACAGTTTCACTTGTGATTATTCTCATTTTGGTCCTGTATTAAAGCCTGGACTATCAGCTTTCAGACGAGACCAATTACATGTTTCTAGCGAATACCATTGAGGAGATATCACCATCTAAAGCAGCCCTCCCCCCTCCAGTTAGCTACTTTTCACACTGCCCGAGCTGGACTCTGGCAGAACAGTTAGGCCCCTTTCACACGAGTGGGAGACTCAGACGTCTCCCGCATCGTGTGCCGTGTACTGAACTCCCGGCACTGGACGGGGTTACATAGCATTATACTGATTTATGTGCTATGTAACCCTTACAGTTCTGGAATGTGTTGGATAATGCTGACAATGTTATCCAACACATTCCAGAACTGTAAGGGTTACATAGCATCATAAATCAGTATAATACTATGTAACCCCCGTTCAGAGCCGGCAGTTCAGTACACGGCACATGATGCAGGAGACGTCTGAGTCTCCCGCTCGTGTGAAAGGGGCCTTAGGTGGTTAAACTGCCAGCTTGATATAAATCTAGCAGAGCAATGAGTGTGGAGATCTCTGGATCCATGTGAGGTACAGGGCTGGTTCTAGCTTTGTTAGAAAGAGATTGCCATGTACTATATGATGTCTGATTTTCTTTTTTTTTTTACATTAATCATGGGTTAACCCCTTTAAGAGAGCAGAATTTGGCAGAATAAAATTTCATGTGCTCAGTACTCCTAACGAGTGATGAGAAGAGCTCCCCAAAAGGCTTGTTTGTATGGGTCTCACCTACCTAGTGCTGTCGGCAGTTTAGCAAGGGCAAAACTGCTGACAGATTACCTTTACACTGCCCACAGGATAAGCCATCAGCAGTATATTGGTGAAGAACTTGACCCTCCTGCTAATAAGCTGCTTGAATGGGCTACAGCCTCCTCATTGTTCACATTGGTCAGACATTGCACCTTTAATTGCAGCTGTGCAGGCTAATGAAGCTTTGTCCCATTCAAGTGAATACATTGTACCACCGCTACTAAAAGGGTGGCATGCTACAGTAACCTGTCCAGACCAATGTAAACAATAAAGAGGCTGCTGCGCTCACCTCTTTAAATAACTTTTTTTTTTTTTTTTTTTAAATAATATGTTTAATACAGAATTTAAATTTTATTTTTGTCACCCTCTGAGGAAGGGATCGGTCTGGTTTCATGACACAGTGATGCCACTGCACCTTTTAATACAATAAAGTAATCTTTCCCAATTCTTCACACAAGCAGCACTGTCCATAGACATCATCCATCTTTTCCTTAATCTTAAATTCTGTACTCGGACCTTCTGGATTGACAGCAGCAGCAGTAATACACTACAATTTTTGAAAGCCTTGAATAGACGTTATTCAGAGATGTCCAGTGAAGCACCTTTTGTTTCTAGCACTGTTCTCTCCAATTCTGCCCATTACAGTGTGATGTCAGTTGATTGTTACAGCCAGCACCCAATCCTGATAGTGTGGACACCACTCCTGTGCCCTCACCATGACATAATAGTAGGTCAGTCTGCAGGAAGAACCAGCTTACCATAACATACAGTGCCTTGCAAAAGTATTCGGCCCCCTGGAACTTTTCAACCTTTTGCCACATTTCAGGCTTCAAACAAAAAGATATAACATTTTAAATTTTTGGTGAAGAATCAACAACGAGTGGGTCACATTTGTGAAGTGGAACAAATTTATTTGATCATTTAGACTATTTTTGTAATAATAAAACTGAAAAGTGGGGCGTGCAAAATTATTCGGCCCCCTTGCATTAATACTTTGTTGCGCCACCTTTTGCTGCGATTACAGCTGCAAGTCTCTTGGGGTATGTCTCTATCAGTTTTGCACATCTAGAGACTGAAATTCTTGCCCATTCTTACTTGCAAAACAGCTCGAGCTCTTTGAGGTTGGATGGAGAGCGTTTGTGAACAGCAGTTTTCAGCTCTTTCCACATATTCTCAATTGGATTCAGGTCTGGACTTTGACTTGGCCATTCTAAGACCTGGATACGTTTATTTTTTAACCATTCCATTGTAGATTTTGCTTTACGTTTGGGATCATTGTCTTGTTGGAAGATAAATCTCCGTCCTAGTCTCAGGTCTTTTGCAGACTCCAACAGGTTTTCATCCAGAATGGTCCTGTATTTGGCTCCATCCATCTTCTCATCAATTTTAACCATCTTCCCTGTTGATGAAAAGCAGGCCCAAACCATGATGCTGCCACCACCATGTTTGACAGTGGGGATGGTGTGTTCAGGGTGATGAGCTGTGTTGCTTTTACGCCAAACATATCGTTTTGCATTATTTCCAAAAAGTTGGATTTTGGTTTCATCTGACCAGAGCACCTTCTTCCACATGTTTGGTGTGTCTCCCAGGTGGCTTGTGACAAACTGTAAACCAGACTTTTTATGGATATCTTTGAGAAATGGCTTTCTTCTTGCCACTCTTCCTTAAAGGCCAGATTTGTGAAGTGTTGGACTGATTGTTGTCCTATGGACAGACTCTCCCACCTCAGCTGTAGATCTCTGCAGTTCATCCAGAGCGATCATGGGCCTCTTGGCTGCATCTCTGATCAGTCTTCTCCTTGTTTGAGATGAAAGTTTAGAGGGATGGCCGGGTCTTGGTAGATTTGCAGTGGTCTGATACTCAATCCATTTCAATATGATCGCTTGCACAGTGCTCCTTGGGATGTTTAAAGCTTGGGAAATCTTTTGGTATCCAAATCCGGCTTTAAACTTCTCCACAACAGTATCACGGACCTGCCTGGTGTGTTCCTTGGTCTTCATGATGCAGAACCCTGAGACTATCACAGAGCAGGTGCATTTATACGGAGACTTGATTACACACAGGTGGATTCTATTTATCTTCATCAGTCATTTAGGACAACATTGGATCATTCAGAGATCCTCAATGAACTTCTGGAGTGAGTTTTCTGAACTGAAAGTAAATGGGCCGAATAATTTTGCACGCCCCACTTTTCAGTTTTATTATTACAAAAAAAGTTTAAATGATCCAATAAATTTCGTTCCACTTCACAATTGTGACCCACTTGTTGATTCTTCACCAAAAATTTTAATTATTATATCTTTTTGTTTGAAGCCTGAAATGTGGGAAAAGGTTGAAAAGTTCCAGGGGGCCGAATACTTTCACAAGGCACTGTAAAAGGGTTGTCCCAACTCACCACTTGAGACCTGAAGCTAGTCCCCAGCTCTGCTCTTCCTACCTCTGCTGAGGGCAGATGTTTTTCTTCAAATTTACAGCATAGGCAAACAGCACTTTGATGATGTCATTGTGCCGCTGCTCTTGAAGTATTTTGGATTAGCAGTATTGGCACAGGAGCAGTGTAATACAGCTCTAGAGCTACCACACATGCTGTGGAGCTGTACTATAGCAACTTGACAGCCAGATGCGAAGTGCCACACAGGCATGACTATGCATGCTGAGGGCCACCACGTATGCAGGAATTGTTCCCTCCACTGCGCAAGCAATACCTTGCTAGAGTACAAAGGTGCTCATATTCCCTGACAACAAGCAAAGTGAGGTAGAAGAATGAAAAAAACCCATAGAAGGAGGCACTTCAGCTTATACATTGCATTTAGTAAGCGCCTTATATTCCTCCTGTCTGCACGTTGGGAGCAACCGATTTAATGAGATGGGACAACCCCTTTAAGGCTCATTGATATATTGCAGCTCTATTTTGTATGGAGATGTGGAAGGTTTTAGGTAATATTTGTGCGTAATCTGACAGAAAATGTGGCACGTTCCATTGGATGCCATATGTGCAGAGGTATTCAGCTCTACATGTATTGCTTGAAGAGAAGATCTCTACATATGTGTGTGCTAAGGAGCAGTACAGTCTGCATGCTGTGCTATACAGGCTCTGTACACTAGACTCTGCTATGTGCATAAACCCAAAATATTTTTGTTGTAGGTGCTTTACACCACCTTTACTAAAATGTATTGCTTATGCAGAGTGCGAGGGGTAGTCCATATCACAGGTTCAAAGAACACCAAAAAGTGTCCTATGATACTGTAGAGATGAACACTAGCGTCTAAGTCCACCCAAAGACTAGAGTTGATCACTGGGAGTTCCACTGTCCTCATTTTCTCTGCTTCCTTCAAGTTAATTGTACCTTTCAGTGACAAGATGAATTGTCTTTATACGTCCTCCAAAATATCAATGGCACAAGATAGAACTCTACAAGCAATAATTTCGGTTGTACAAGTTCAAAACTGTCCACTGACTTAACAGTTTTCCAGGAAAGTGGGATCGGAACTCTGCAGAAAATACCTTGCATAGTCTGAATACAGTAGTGTGGGCCTCTCTTCCAAGTGACTCTTCTGATGCTGAATAAGGCTGGATTTTTGACTAAAAGATTTGCCACATTGGTCACAGGGAAACATCCTGTCTCCTGCATGGATTCTCTGGTGCTGAACAAGATTTGATTTGTGAGTAAAAGATTTATCACAGTCGGGACAGGAAAATGGCTTCTCTCCCGTGTGGATCCTCTGATGTGTAAGAAGATTGGATTTGAGGGTGAAACACTTTCCACAGTAGGAACATGAGAAGGGCTTGTGGCCTGAGTGGATTCTCTCATGCCTGCCAAGATCTGACTTCAAGGAAAAACATTTCCCACACACTGAACAAGAAAATGGTCTCTGACCTGTGTGGATTCTCTGATGTCTCACCATGTCTGATTTTAAAGCAAAACATTTTCCACACTCTGAACATGAGTGTGGTTTTTGGTCTGTGTGTATTCTACAATGCTCAACAAGCTGTTGCTTGTGACTAAAACATTTCCCACATTCCGAACATAAAAATGGCTTCTCACTTGTATGAATTTTCTGGTGCACAATGAGATTTGCTCTACTTGTAAAGCATTTCCCACATTCTAAACATGGAAACATTTTAGCCCCCATAACACCTGTACTTTGAATATAAATGTTGGTCGGATCCAAAGAATGATCCAAGTGTTCAGATGATGGATCCCCACTATACAGGCTTGGGGGTATACTTTGAGTAATGATGTTTTGTTTCATAATATATGAAGCTTCAGGAGAACACTCCACATGATCTGGGGAATCAGACAAAACTCCACTGTAAAGCACTGGTGATATATTCTGGGTCATGAGGTTTTGAGAAGCATCAGATAGCAGATCTTTACTTTCAAGGACTGGGAGTATATTTTCTCTTGGAAAAACTTCTCCAGTGACTTTGTGTTCTGTTCCATCATTTGGGGACCAAACATGGCGTAGTTTTGAGATACTGCCATTGAATGGTTCACCTATGGAAAAAAAAAAAAAAAATATTTGCACAAAATTATGTAACATGCAAATACATTCTATTAAAATGTTAATATGTGCTTTTTAGTACTGACAATGTTAAATGAATATCAAATATATGACTCACCCAACAGGTTGAAAGTCCAACCATAACTGTCCAAACCATCATTGGCCCCAGAGATGAAGCCAGGGATATCTAATTGTTTTTGTATCACTGCATCCCAAGACCCATATTTCTCTACAACAAAGCTGTGTGAAGGTTTGATTTTTTTTTGGGGGGGGGATGACGTCTACAGTCATGGTCAAAAGTTTTGAGAATGACACAAATATTATATTTTCACATGATCTGCTGCCCTCTGGTTTTTATGTGTGTTTGTCAGATGTTTTTATCACATACAGAAATATAATTGCAATCATATTATGAGTAACAAAAGCTTATATTGACAGTTAGAATGAGTTAATGCAGCAAGTCAATATTTGCAGTGTTGACCCTTCTTCTTCAGGACCTCTGCAATTCTCCCTGGCATGCTCTCAATCAACTTCTGGACCAAATCCTGACTGATAGCAGTCCATTCTTACACAATCAATGCTTGCATTTTGTCAGAATTTGTAGGTTTTTGTTTGTCCACCCGTCTCTTGATGATTGACCACAAGTTCTCAATGGGATTAAGATCTGGGGAGTTTCCAGGCCATGGACCCAAAATCTCTATGTTTTGTTCCCTCAGCCATTTAGTTATCACCTTTGCTTTATGGCAAGGTGCTCCATCATGCTGGAAAAGGCATTGTTGATCGCCAATCTGCTCTTGGACAGTTGGGAGAAGTTGCTCTCGGAAGACATTCTGGTACCATTCTTTATTCATGGCTGTGTTTTTAGGCAAGACTGTGAGAGCCGATTCCCTTGGCTGAGAAGCAACCCCACACATGAATGGTTTCAGGATGCTTTACAGTTGGCATGAGACAAGACTGGTGGTAGAGCTCACCTCGTCTTCTCCGAATAAGCTGTTTTCCAGATGTCCCAAACAATCGAAAAGGGGATTCATCAGAGAAAATGACTTTACCCCAGTCCTCAGCAGTCCACTCCCTGTACCTTTTGCAGAATATCAGTCTGTCCCTGATTTTTTTTCTGGAGAGAAGTGGCTTCTTTGCTGCCCTCCTTGAGACCAGGCCTTGCTCCAAGAGTCTCCGCCTCACAGTGCGTGCAGATACACTCACACCTGCCTGCTGCCATTCCTGAGCAAGCTCTGCACTGCTGGTAGCCCGATCCCACAGCTGAAACACTTAAGAGACGGTCCTGGCGCTTGCTGGTCTTTCTTGGGCGCCCTGGAGCCTTTTTGGCAACAATGGAACCTCTCTCCTTGAAGTTCTTGATGATGCAATAGATTGTTGACTGAGGTGCAATCTTTCTAGCTGTGATACTCTTCCCTGTTAGGCCATTTTTGTGCAGTGCAATGATGACTACACGTGTTTCTTTAGAGATAACCATGGCTAACAGAAGAGAAACAATGATGCCAAGCACCAGCCTCCTTTTAAAGTGTCCAGTGGTGTCATTCTTACTTAATCATGACAGATTGATCTCCAGCCCTGTCCTCATCAACACCCACACCTGTGTTAATGGAGCAATCACTGAAACGATGTTAGCTGGTCCTTTTAAGGCAGGGCTGCAATGATGTTGAAATGTGTTTTGGGGGATAAAGTTCATTTTCTAGGCAAATATTGACTTTGCAAGTAATTGCTGTTAAGCTGATCACTCTTTATAACATTCTGGAGTATATGCAAATTGCCATTATAAAAACTGAAGCAGCAGACTTTGTAAAAATTAATATTTGTATCATTCTCAAAACTTTTGGCCATGACTGTAGTTTCTTTTTATCCGTACCATTTGTGGATACATAAGACTGTTCACTTTTCATTTTTTCGGTGGCAGACAGTTTGACATCAGCTAATGACATCAATTGAGACAGTAGTTCGAGCATAGTGATGTGTCTTTACCTGGATTGGGGTATAACTGTCAGATGTGCTGCCACAGCTATTCCAGTGAACTGATGAAGAGGTAATCAAAATCAAATTAAAGGGGTTGGCCACTTTCTGGCTACTTATATATATGTAAGATGACTATATGGCACTAATATAGCCTTTATTGATATTCTATGCCATTTTTCATAAGCCTTGTCCCCTTGTTGCGCAAATTTTCTGGGCTTTTCACACAGAGGTCCTGTCCATAAGATAGCCACTGATGGAGGGTCATGTGACCAGACACATCTCTCAGTCTCCTCCATTCAAACACATTGCAACTAAGCTAAACTCCTAACAGTGCAAGTGCAGATGGCAGGTGCAGAGTATTTGATTGGATGATACTGGGTGATTTGCCATCAGCTATTGTATGAAGTGGACAGATAAAAGACATGGGCAACGAGGGGTATATCTAATGAAATATAGAAAATGGGGAATGTTAGCAAAGGCAATATGAGTAGGAGCCATATAGTCATCTTAACTACACATTAGTCAGCATTAACCAGAAAGTGCCCAACCCCTTTAAACACATTAGTGAGAGATGGTGAGAGTTAGTTCCTATAGGGTTTTAAACAAATGAGAGGTGGGCTCTTACCTGCAGGAGTCATTTGTATCATGTTTGCTAGTTCCTTCCTGGTGACTTCACCTTCCGAGTCTATTATCTTGAGGGGGAGTCTAGGATGTGCTGTAGAAGTAAAGTACTCCTTTAAATTTGTGTGCAAGGTGTCTAGGTGCATGTCTACATAATGCCCAGAAATGTTCTATAGAGACTGATTATAGTATTAATACAAAGAGGATAAGATAGTTGCAGGACTATTGTTGTTAGGTCCCTACACATCAGATGTTTCTGGTCAATTAGCCAATGCAACACAATTCATTCAGAAGCTCTGTGTTCCTTGTGGGCCAGCTTAGGTACCTGACCTCCGAGCTTTAACTGGATATGTACCCAACTCAAAGCACCTTCTGGGACAGCATTTGCCCTATATACACAATACGACCAGTCCTGCGGCTCCGCAAGAAATGATAGAACATGTCCTAGTCTTGTCCACAACAGCGGACAAGAATAGGCATTTTGAACGGGGCACCCGGCCAGGCGGCATCCGAGGTATTGCGGATCCGCAGTACTACGGCTGTCTGAATGCGGCCTTACTCAGAGCTGTAAAATGATGATAATTACCACCAAAATAAGCTAGTCAAGTAACACCAGACAAAAAAAAAAATCACGGACATACCAATTTTTTTTTTTTTTACGGACTCAGGAAAAAAAAGTCACCTATTTTTAAGGACTGTCCAGAAATTTCTGGACAGTTGGTAAGCCTGCCATGGGGTAATTTCTTCGAAAGATGTGTATGTAAATGGAGCTTCGATGTCTTCCGTCCAAATACAGAAGAAACTTGGTGTGTCATGTACAAACATCATAAAAAAATTGCACCCAATGGTGTACTTAGCCTTTAATATTAGACAATTGTATTTTTCTGACTTATGGACCTTTGTAAATTTGGAGTATAGCAAATCCTGTGCCGGATTTACACTGCAAAGTCTGCAATAAATCTGTCTTTGTGCAAGAAAACAGTCTAGTCTAAGTGTAGGGGACAGTTGGGAAAGATGCAGGAATTGAGATTTTGCATTCCAGGACATTGGGGTTAGAAAAGTAAGGCAAAGAATGTGTAATCCTAAGGGAATCCCTGAGCTGGTTGGAACACTCATGCAACATGTCTTCAAGCCATGGGCTATGGCAACCTAATTTAGTTAAACTAAAATTGAGACATTCCCTTTTCATAAACTGAGACGTCATACAAATTCAAATGTTATATTGTTGTGGTTAATTAAATTCCCACCTGTATGGATGTATATGGCCTCCCTTACAGGTTTATTGCCTATCCCCACGACCAACAGTAATTTTGAATTTCTGATTGTATTCTGCATTTAGCAGTTATTACTCACCTTTGTTAATATCAGTAGGATGTTCCGTCTTAATAAACTGATGATTACCCCTCATGAATGTGTCTACTTCATCATCTAGATCTTCAACTTTAATATTGAGGAAACCTTCATTCTAGATACACACATTTAACATAAAAATACTGTATAAGAATCACACAGCTTCTATAGAGTACATATTCACACAACAACTCAAACTACCTGATAATCCTGAGGAGCATTGTGATTTTCCTCTGAACCATGCTGGAAGTAGAGAGGAGTGGGACATCTCTCTGGTGGATTTCGCTTACGGTTTCCATCTGCAGTGAATAGACATATAGTGACTGAATGCATTGTTTATAGGTGATTATCAGACTTTTTTTTTGTAGGCCCCCAACTTGCAATCATTAAATTGCAATTTGTATAAAGTAATGGTATATCTATTACCATATACAAAGATTGGTATATTACAATACTGTGCTGCCACCTGCTGGCCTGAATTGTAATATACAAGTAATAAACCTAGTAAAGGCTCTAGCTTACTACTGCAGTGGAGCGCCTTTTTCGATCTTTGCCCGGGGCAGGCGTTCCTGCTCGGAAAGCACACGCTTCCTGGTTTTTGCAGCCACATTTGACCACGGCATCTGAGGGATTAAATGTCCGAAACCGGGATTACCGCCAGTCACGGACATTAGGCCTGGGTGTCTGCTGTGTGAAACAGCAGGCGCCCTGTTGCTATGGCACTGCTAATAGTATGTCATGTCAAAGGGTTAACCAAATTCCCTTTTTTTAAAATCCCTATTAATTGTCATTTCTACAGATTTTTCTTCGCCACAGATTTTTATTGGAATCTGTTGTGAAGGCCCTTGCAGAGTCAAGTCAAGTCTGCTGTTTTCATATGTTTTCTGCTTGCAAATGTATATTTTATTACTTGTAACCTCTACCTGACATCCACCAAAAAAACTAAATGGCCAAATCACTGGTTATTGGTTGCCTTATCTCCCCAAAAACTGGTATGGCTGCCAGAATATGGAGAGTAAAAAAAAAAAAAAAAATTCATAGCTTTTTTTTTTTTAAAGGTATTAAACGATATAAACTTGCCACTGCTGTTATTATACTGACCCACAAAATAAAGTAAAAGGGGTTCTCCAGGAATTAAGAAAATGAAAATACGTAAATATTACTTTATTATAATTATATTCCCAAATACCTTTCATTAGTTATAATGGCTCGTTTTGTGTAGGGAGCAATGATTATGAGAAACAAAATGGCCACTGTCCTATTAGTACACAGAAAACCTGTCCTAATCACACAGGAGGACAAGTTACTTCACAACATTGAACTAAAGAGCTGCCTCATCCTCCTCTCTGCTCTGCTTGTCAGCGATTATGATCCTGAATAAAGTTTAATATGATATTTAGCTGAATATTTGTAGTAATGGAGTCCATCAGGGATCATAATCCCCGACAAGTAGAGAGGAGGATGAGGCAGCTCCTTAGCTCAGTGTTGTGAAGTAACCCATCCTGCTGTGTGATAAGGACAGGTTTTGTGTGCACTAATAGGACAGCGGCCATTTTGTTTCTCCTAATGATTGCTCCCCAGACAAAACAAGCCACTATAACTAATGTAAGGTATTTGGCAATACATTTATAATGAAGTAATATTTAAGCATTTTCATTTTCTTAATTCCTGGAGAACCCCTTTAATGTAATTTTTAAGACATAGTGAACACCATAAAAATGTAACCCAGAAAACACTGTATATGCAGCTGGACAGGGAGAATGGGAACAAATCTGGTAGGACTTGAGAGTAAGAGCCAGCAGCCAGTGTGATGAGACAGCAGCATCAGCAGCACAATAGACATATAAGTATTGACCAAACCATCTTTCCTACACAGGGCAGAAGATGGCAGGATTTTATGAAAGCCCGGAGAACTCCTTTAATTACATATTATAATGCAGCTAACTATTTACAATGCATTCTTTAAAAATCGAGATTAATAGTAAGTCTTATATATACACACACACACACACATATGAGAAAAACAAAGTACACCCCTCTTTGAATGAACAACACATGACAAATTAAACTGTCATTATTGAGCAAAAACTAAGCCAAAATGCAGAAACTGTGTGTGAACAATTAAAAGGGTTTTCTAAGACTTAAAGGGAACCTGTCACCTCCTGTAGCCAAAAAAAAACTGTTAGTAGTACCTTAATTTAGGCGCCAGGGTGATGCTGAATAAGATCTTCATAAGGAGAAGAGATTCCTCAAAGTGGCAGAAATTGATCTTTTAATTCTCCTGCGCGCGCTGTCTTGACTCCGCTTGAAGTCAAGGGGGCAGCGGCCTCCTTGCTTCAAGTCAAGCAAACCACTCCCCTGGTCAACTTGACTGACAGGTTGCCGTTGGGCCGGGGATCGCGCAAGTCTCGCGCAGTCTGGCGCATGCGCTGTACAGACAAAAGCGCCGGCAAAGTGAAGAGCCGGGATCGCGCAGGGAGATATTGCGCACCGCGCATGCGCGAGACTTGCGCGATCCCCAGCCCAACGGCAACCTGTCAGTCAAGTTGACCAGGGGAGTGGTTTGCTTGACTTGAAGCAAGGAGGCCGCTGCCCCCTTGACTTCAAACGGAGTCAAGACAGCGCGCGCAGGAGAATTAAAAGATCAATTTCTGCCACTTTGAGGAATCTCTTCTCCTTATGAAGATCTTATTCAGCATCACCCTGGCGCCTAAATTAAGGTACTACTAACAGTTTTTTTTGGCTACAGGAGGTGACCGGTTCCCTTTAAACTGATGACCTGTCTTCTTTCCTCAGCCAATCAGCTGTTAGTGAGCGCTGCAGCCTTGTCCGTGCTTACCAAGCACTGCGCTTCACATTATATAGCAGCTGTACCTGGTATCGCGCTCTGCCCTATCCACTTGAATGGGGCTGAGCTGCGCCTAGGCCACGTGACCGATGAACGTGTTATCAATGGCATAGGAAAAGCTGTGAGAACAGTTGATCATAGGGGGTTCCGGGTGTCAAACCCCCATGATCAGATACTGATGACCTATCCCGAGCATAGGTCATCAGTATTAAAGTCTCAGAAAACCCCTTTAAGTACACCCTCACTGTTTCCATAACAACTAAGAAGGAAAGTAGCAGCCGAGCGCTAATCAAATGCCCTTGATTAAATGATCAAGTATGACCAACTCTATCAAAGCAGAGGTTTTGGCAGTTTGCTGGTCTGGAGTAGTTAGGCATGTGTTAACACACTGCAAAGGAGAAATGGCAAATTGGCAATGATCTTAGAGAGGTAATTGTTGCTGCCTAGCAATATGGGAAGGGTTATAGGCCACTTCTATTACAATTTGTAGTCCACCATTCTATAGTGAGAAAGATTATTCACAAGTGGAAAACATTCAAGATAGTTGACAATCTTCCAAGGAGTGGATGTCTCAGCAAATTCACCCCATGGTCAGACTATGTAATGCTCAGAGAAATTGAAAAAAAAAAAAAAGAGCTACAACTTGGACTCTACAGGCACCAGCATGGTAACTGTTCAAGATTTGCAGAGTTGCATCTCAACATGCCACAAGACTGGAAAAAAGTTCTTTGGACTGATGAAACCAAAGTGTTTGAGAAGGCACAGGCACTTGCTGTAGTGTTACAACCTTCTTGCAGCTACTGGGAGTGCTGGTGCCTTCTCAAACAGCTGGTTGGTGGGCATCCCTGGTGTCAAACTCCCACCTATCAGATAATGATGAGCTATATCTATCTATCAATCTATATTACACATACACAGACCTGAAAGGACTGGGTGAGCATTGCACTAGACTCTTCCGACGTTGAAGAAGAACAACTTTTTGAATAAAACAATTACCATGTTCAGTGTAAGGAACATGCCTGTCTCCTGCGTGGATTCTCTGGTGCTGAACAAGATTTGATTTGTGAGTAAAAGCTTTATCACATTCAGGGCAGGAAAATGGCTTCTCTCCCGTGTGGATCCTCTGATGTGTAAGAAGATTGGATTTGAGGGTGAAACACTTTCCACAGTAGGAACATGAGAAGGGCTTGTGGCCCGAGTGGATTCTCTCATGCCTGCCAAGGTCTGACTTCATGGAAAAACATTTCCCGCACACTGTACAAGTAAATGGCATTCCCATTCCATGTGTTCTCTGGTGCTTAACCAGATCGGACTTTTTAATAAAACATTTGCCGCACTCAGAACATGTATGTGGTCTTTGGCCTGTGTGAATTCTCTGATGCTGAACAAGATTTGACTTGTGACTAAAACATTTTCCACATTCCGAACACGAATATGGCTTCTCTCTTGTGTGAATTCGCTGATGGACAATGAGATTGGATTTCTGTGTAAAACACTTCCCACATACTGAACATGACAACCTTTTCCCCCCTCTTTGACCTGTGCTTCCAATAGAAATATCGGACAGGTCAGCAGAGGGAATAGATGATAGATCTCCAGGGTACAGGACTGAGGGTATATTTTTGGTAATGCGGTTTTCTGTCTTAACAGATGAAGCTTCAGGAAAATGTTCTCCGTGATTGGAAGGATCAGATGATAAATCAACTTTGTGAAGAACTGGAGATATAGCTTGAGTAGTAAGAATATCTCTAGAAGAACCTTGGACATCAATATTGTGTTCAGTTACATTGTCTGGAGACCAAACAGGGTATTTTTTCGATATAGTCCCACTAATGTCTTTACCTGTTAGAGATAAGAAAATATTCATAATTTCATTCAATATTTTTAAGTTTTTCCAGAACAAATTAATAGGTCAATAATAGCATGAGTATTACTTCTGTAAGACTCAAAGGAGAATATTTATGAAGGCTGGAGTTTTACACACTAGTCTTAATCTACCTCCTACTGGCGTCAGATGCTTCACATGCCTCGTAATAATTATGGCGCATCTGTGTAAGTCCATGTGCCAGAACTGTAATCTACATCAGCAAGAGTGCCCAGCCCTGCAAAGTCCACCCCCTGCCACTTTTTGTAAAAGTGGAGAGAGCAGGGTGCAAACACACGAAAAAAGTAAGAAGATTTTGCACAAGAGGGGCATGCAACAAACTTTGCAACAGTTTTCTGGCATAAAGGGGTTGATTATGTCCCCCAAACTGTTTAATACATACATACATACATACAACACTAAATAACCTGCAGCATATACCGTATTTTTCGCTTTATAAGACGCCCTATTTCCAAAAGTAGGGGGAAAATTGCGGTGCGTCTTATAAAGCGAATACAAGTGAGCGCTTCCACTATGGAAGCACTCACTTGTACGTATAAGGTGCCGGGACCCCCCATCAGACCTCAGATCAGCCCACCCAGCCACATAAGGTTAAAATAAAAACCTCTCTTACCTCTCCGGCACTCCGTCAGGATGTAGTGCACGCACTATGACCTTGATATGAGGTCTGATGGGGGCACATTCTGTTGATAAGAGGTCTGATGGGGGCACATTCTGTTGATAAGAGGTCTGATGGGGGCACATTCTGTTGATAAGAGGTCTGATGGGGGCACATTCTGTTGATAAGAGGTCTGATGGGGGCACATTCTGTTGATAAGAGGTCTGATGGGGGCACATTCTGTTGATAAGAGGTCTGATGGGGGCACATTCTGTTGATAAGAGGTCTGATGGGGGCACATTCTGTTGATAAGAGGTCTGATGGGGGCACATTCTGTTGATAAGAGGTCTGATGGGGGCACATTCTGTTGATAAGAGGTCTGATGGGGGCACATTCTGTTGACATGAGGTCTGATGGGGGCACATTCTGTTGATATGAGGTCTGATGGGGGCACATTCTGTTGATATGAGGTCTGATGGGGGCACATTCTGCTGATTTGAGGTCTGATGGGGCACATTCTGTTGATATGAGGTCTGATGGGGGTACATTCTGCTGATCTGAGGTCTGATGGGGGCACATTCTGTTGATTTGAGGTCTGATGGGGGCACATTCTGCTGATCTGAGGTCTGATGGGGGCACACTGGGCTGATCTGAGGTCTGATATAGAGGGCTGATTGGGGTTCTGACATGGAGGGCTGATATGGGGGTCTAATGTGATGTCCTGAAATTTATGGGGGGTCTGATATGAGGTGTGATGACAAATATTTTTTTCTTATTTTCCTACTCTAAAATCTGGGGTGCGTCTTATCATCAGGTGCGTCTTATAAAGCGAAAAATACAGTATTTTATATTATCATGTTTTATAAAAAAAGTTTTATAATAGGATTGTCCAGGGACCTTATTTTTATATAAATGTTTAGAATGCTAAAAAAATGAAATCAATATTTAGCAATGGCTCACCAATCCTATACCATCATTTCTCAGATTCCCTACTGGTCTGTGTATCATGCAGCGATAACCTCAGCACAGTTGACAGGTCACATGTCATTGCTGTAGACCAGGATACAGAGACAAGTGGGAAAATGGCATTCTACCTGGTGCACCACATGCTTATGCAACACCTAGCTTTGGTTATCTTATAAAACTCAAAAATCTTTCTAATGATTGTTTTACACCTAGGCCTGTAACCATGAAAAGAAGGCATCTTCTACATCTAGAGGGAAGAAGGTTTCACCCTAATACAGATAGGATTCTCTACTGTATGGGCAGAGAGACTATAGAAAAGCTCTGCCAGAAGGTTGTGATGGTTGATTCATTGTAGAACTTCAAGATGGTCCTAGAGGTCTTTTTAGAAGGAAATAATATAATAGGTGATGAGTACCAGATTTCTGGTAAAGAGACGTTGATCCAGGGATTTATTGTGACTGTCTTTTCTGGAGATGGGAAAAAAGTTTGCCCCTAATATGTGGTGACTGCCAACAGTCTCATAGGGATTTTTTGTGCTTCCTCTGGATCAATACAGTAGGATTATACATTGGGCTTGATGGACGGACCTCTGTCTTTATTCAACCTCATCGACTATGTGTGCACAATATGGGAATGCATTTCCAGGTTTGCCTCTCGGCAATGTCATCCTAAAAAGCTAAAAACTTTTTATGTGGTATGATAACTTGTCACTTGGGAAGGGAAATAGAGTGATCAGAAGAAGGGGGAAAAAAATTACAAAAATTACAAACAAAAAGTTAAAAAGCCTTGACATATATGTTAAGGAAGTGAAAAGGTTTTCACCTCACCGGAATTAAAACCTAACATTTTAGGATGTCGCCCAACCAGCTTAAACAATCCTATGTGGCATGCAGAACCCCTTGCCACCTTCGGATGAAAGGGATGACATCACTCAGTGGAACTGATGGGTCAACTGTCATAGGCAACGGTGAAGTATCACTTATTTTTTTTCAAACATTTGAGAAAATTATTTCCCAACGGACAGTAGGAAGTACAGCTACTTCTACGAACTCCCCCATAACTTGCACATGCAGCTAAATGTGCATGGAGAGGGAGCAGGCTCCTGCATGTTTTTTACTAGGGAGAGGGAGCAGGCTCCTGCATGTTTTTTTTACTAGGGAGAGGGAGCAGGCTCCTTCATGTTTTTTACTAGGGAGAGGGAGCAGGCTCCTGCATGTTTTTTACTAGGGAGAGGGAGCAGGCTCCTGCATGTTTTTTTACTAGGGAGAGGGAGCAGGCTCCTGCATGTTTTTTTACTAGGGAGAGGGAGCAGGCTCCTGCATGTTTTTTTTACTAGGGAGAGGGAGCAGGCTCCTGCATGTTTTTTTACTAGGGAGAGGGAGCAGGCTCCTGCATGTTTTTTTACTAGGGAGAGGGAGCAGGCTCCTGCATGTTTTTTTACTAGGGAGAGAGAGCAGGCTCCTGCATGTTTTTTTTACTAGGGAGAGGGAGCAGGCTCCTGCATGTTTTTTTTACTAGGGAGAGGGAGTAGGCTCCTGCATGTTTTTTTTTACTAGGGAGAGGGAGCAGGCTCCTGCATGTTTTTTACTAGGGAGAGGGAGCAGGCTCCTGCATGTTTTTTACTAGGGAGAGGGAGCAGGCTCCTGCATGTTTTTTTACTAGGGAGAGGGAGCAGGCTCCTGCATGTTTTGTTTTTTTTTACTAGGGAGAGAGAGCAGGCTCCTGCATGTTTTGTTTTTTTTACTAGGGAGAGAGAGCAGGCTCCTGCATGTTTTTTTACTAGGGAGAGGGAGCAGGCTCCTGCATGTTTTTTTTTTTTTTTTACTAGGGAGAGGGAGCAGGCTCCTGCATGTTTTTTTTTACTAGGGAGAGGGAGCAGGCTCCTGCATGTTTTTTACTAGGGAGAGGGAGCAGGCTCCTGCATGTTTTTTACTAGGGAGAGGGAGCAGGCTCCTGCATGTTTTTTACTAGGGAGAGGGAGCAGGCTCCTGCATGTTTTTTTTTACTAGGGAGAGGGAGCAGGCTCCTGCATGTTTTTTACTAGGGAGAGGGAGCAGGCTCCTGCATGTTTTTTACTAGGGAGAGGGAGCAGGCTCCTGCATGTTTTTTACTAGGGAGAGGGAGCAGGCTCCTCCGAGAGCCTTCTAGGTGCATCTTATTGACCTTTGGGAACCAAGCACTGAGTATGTTGAAATCCATCCTCCTTTCTGTTGTGGGTAGTGTCTGGTGACCCCCCCCCCCATACACACTAGTAGGTGGGTTCATACACCCATGGTATATAGCCACCTTAGATTTATATTTACATGGCAGAACAGTTTCAGAAATTTCTACGAATGTCCCATTCATTTTAACAGGGCTTGCAGAAATCCACTTGCCTCCTCCAAAGCAATAGCATTCAGCTGAATAAAACTGATTTTCAGTCATAGATATTTCGGCAACAAATCTGTTGAATGCAAATATACCCCAATACACCACTTTTATGTCAACCGACTCTCATTCATTGCAGTTGCCATAAATCAAACTGACCCAGATGTACTGTCTATACAGACAACACAGGACGGCATCGTTTGTCTCCAACATGGCAGCTGTCAATACGTTTTTAACAATGATACATTAAAAAAAAAAAAAGCAGAAACAATTTATCTTCTAATAAACTATATTTAAATTAAACTAAAATTATATTCATAAAAACTTTTAAGGTTAATTAAATTCCTGTCTAACTGGATGTGGATGGCCACCTTTACAGGTTTATCAGCTATCCCCACACTGAACCTTAACATATTCTAGCAATGTAAGTGACCTCTAAAAAGCCCCTTTACGTGGGCAATTATCGGGAATGAACCGTTCATTCCTGACAACTACCGCTTGTTACAGGGCACAAGAGCACTGCAGTCACCTCTGCTGTATGGGACAGGGGGATCGCTCATCCCCATACACTGCTTGGGGGCAGCAGACCTCTAATGCCCAAAAGAATTATTTAGGTGAGCGCACCAGTGATGTCTTCACCCAGTGAATGAGCATTTGCTCGTTCATCAGGTGATCAGCAGCACCTATAGACAGGACAATTATCAAGAAGGAGGATTCCTAAGAACACTCCGTCCCGATAGTTGCCCCCATCACTGGCCCGTGTTAAGGGCCCTTTAGTCATTCATGATGCATTAACATAATAAAACTCACAATAAATGTTGGATCCCAATGTCAATGGTACATCAAGGCTTCTGAAGGGATGAAGCACTGGAGAGACCACATCGATTTCTGCATTTAGCAGTTATTACTCACCTTTGTTGCTATCAGAAGGATGTTCCGTCTCAATAAACTGATAATCATCTAGATCTTCAACTTTAATATTGAGTAAACCTTCATTCTAGATACACACATTTAACATAAAAATACTGTATAAGAATCACACAGCTTCTATAGATTACATATTCACACAACAACTCAAACTACCTGATAATCCTGAGGAGCATTGTGATTTTCCTCTGAACCATCCTGGAAGTAGAGAGGAGTGGGACATCTCTCTGGTGGATTTCGCTTACAGTTTCCATCTGCATGATAGACACATAGAGAATGACTGCATTGTTTATAGGTGATTATCAGACTATGGATGTACAAGTTCAAGGACAACTGGGTGCCATAAGTCTATTAGGCCCTGTACATTGTTTTACTGACAATAAGTTGCATTTAGTGTTGCATCTCCTTTTACTGACTACTGCAAAGCTAACGCAAGCACTGGACAGGATAAAGCTGGGGAAGTGGAAATGATTCTCAATCTTTTTCACTTCTCAGACTTTAGGTGGTGTGAACAGTAATGGCAGAACATCAGTGTCTGTACATCTACTCTTGGCTATTATCTAATTTCTCCATTTTCTGCAGGGATTTAGCTTTACATTATTGGTGTTGTCCGACCAATTAAATTAAGAAAAAAAAATATTCAGAATGGTAAAATAAAATGAAATATTCAACTTACTGATCCCCCACTGCTAATACATACATTTTAAAAGCGCAGGTAAACTTTGAAGAGGAGGCAGCGCTTACAGGAGCCCCATAATCCCTTTAAACAGCAGATTCCTTGTGGGTGCTGCGAGTCAGATGTCTACCTCCCCCCTATACTGATAACTATCCTGGGGATAATTCATCGATATTATGGCAATGCACAGTCAATTTAATTGATCTATTTCAATACATAAATGGTAAATGTGTGATCTAGTGATCTACACAACTTAATCATCAATGTGTTAATCTGCAGCTTTATGGTTTATGTTTCGACCTATGTTTTTTTCATATAAAAGACATATGCTTATCTGATAAGGCCCTTGAAATGCATATATTAAAAGTTACAGATAGGTGTACAGAAAATGGTTGTGGAACCCCTGTGCCAAGTAACCAGTTTTGTCTTGGGCTACACATGAGTGGGTTATCCTGGCAGTCCCCTGGTATTCACCCTTTAACCCCTATACAGGAATCTGGACTTCACTGCAAGGAAGCCACGAGGCCATGACCTCTTGGAATAGTCCCAGTGTAGTTGGCAGCTGACCCATGAAGGTCAGAAACACTAGTGCACCAGAGGCACAGACAAGGCATAATACAAGTGAATACAAGGCTAATACAGATATAGGCATCAAACAAAACATGGAGCACTGGTGACAGAATGATCAAGACAGACAGACAGACTACAAGAACCAGTAAAATAGTGGGCGTATCTGGGACAGGCCAGACACCAAAGAGAGCGCAAAAATAGGGTAGTACGTTCTGGTTAGGGTGAGATTTGTAAATAGACCAATGGGTGCTCACCTTTCAGAGTTGTGCTGAAAATGGGCACATCACTATTGTAGGCTTGTACGTATATTTAATACGTGATTTCCACTGGTCGGACCTGCTGCCATAGGATTAGATCCTCGATGTGGTGATTACCCAATCGCCCAAGAACGGAAACGTAGACAGAAGAACTACTCCTATTTCCGGCGCAAGAAATCCAATTTCAGTGGAGCTTGGTAAGTAGCAATCTTCTTTATTTTCTCATAGGTACATACATCCAAGAGACAACATGTTTCGGGGGTACTTAGGCCCCCTTCACAAGGTATCTGGTGAAGGGGGCCTAAGTACCCCCAAAACGTGTTGTCTCTTGGATGTATGTACCTATGAGAAAATAAAGAAGATTGGTACTTACCAAGCTCCACTGAAATCGGATCTTTTGCACATGAAATAGGAGTTCTTCTTCAGACTACAAGAACCAGACATACAGACTACTGGAACTTATACAAACACATCAGATACTGGACGACAGTGGTGAATATGTCTAGGCGAGAGGAAGCACCAGACACCCACACTGTCACTAATACACAGTTCAGACTCTACAGGTAATGGCAGACAAAGCCCAACACAGGACACAGACAGGATCTAACCAGATTCAAGCAAAACATGAGGCACAACCAGGGCAGGTCACAGAACTTAAGAAACATATACCAGGCAGACACAGATGTCAGGAAATATATAGCTTAAAGGGGTTTTCCAGAGTTTTACTACTGATGACCTATCCTCGGAATAGGTCATCAGTATCTGATTGGTACTGGTCCAACACCCGTGACCCCCACCGATCAGCTCTTTGAGAAGGTACCGGCGCTCCTGTGAGCGCCGCTACCTTCTCGCAGCTTACCAAGCACAGCGCCGTATATTGTACAGCGGCTGTGCTTGTTATCGTGCTCAGCCCCATTCACTTGAATGGGGCTTAGCTGCTCCTAGGCCACGGGACCGATGAATGTGACGTCACTGGCCTATGAAAAGCTAAGAGAAGGCCGCGGAGCTCACGTGGCCACCGTTTCCTTCTCAAACACCTGATCGTCCCGGGTGTCGGGAAAACCCCTTTAACAAACTCATTAAACAGACAGATGTACGCGTACTCAGCCAGGGAAAGACTAACCCTCGCAATACAGAACTGAGAAGAAATAAAAAGCACATAGGCATAAACTAAAACAGGTAACAGAGGCCAGAATACACAGAACAGTGAAATGAACCGCCACTGAACACAACGGCAGAAATGTAAACCCCACAAGAAGCGGCTGCGTGAGTCCCAGGTATAAGGCCTCTTTCACACAAGTGCCGCGGATTCGGTCCGGATGCGTTCAGGAAAAAATGTGCGATTTGTCCTGCGATACTTGTCATTATTGTGTGCGATTGCGTTCCGTGTTTGCGTTATTTCCGCGCGGATGGCATGCGTTTTTCACGCAGCCCCATTAACTTCTACTGAGGAAGGGCTGCGTGAAACTCGCAGAATATAGAACATGCTACGAATTTAACGCAACACAGAACTGCTGCGTGAACAACAACGCTCATGTGAACAAACTTATTGAAATTAATGGGTCCAGATTCAGTGTGGGTGCTATGCGTTCACGTCACGCATCGCACCCGCGCGGAAATCACGCCCGTGTGAAAGAGGCCTAATGGCACAAGTGAAACGCCATTGTAACATTAGTGTACTGCTATTTTCATTTGAAGCACTGAACAAAACCTTTCAGACAGTAAAGCCTCATTCACACGTCAGTGATTTCCATCAGTGATTGTGAGCCAAACCAGGATTGAAGCCTCCACAGACATATGGTATAAGGGAGAGATCTGCACCTGTTCTGTGTTTAGAGCTGCACCTGGTTTGGGCTCAAAATCACTGATGGAAATCACTGGCAACGTGTGAATGAGGCATAAGGGCCTCGACCTGCACCCTAATACATATATATATATATTACACACACACACAAACCTAAAAGGACTGGGTGAGCATTGCACTAGACTCTTCTGACGTTGAATAAGAACAACTTTTTGAATAAAACAATTACCATTCTCAGTGTAAGGAACATGCCTGTCTCCTGCGTGGATTCTCTGGTGCTGAACAAGATTTGATTTGTGAGTAAAAGCTTTATCACATTCAGGGCAGGAAAATGGCTTCTCTCCTGTGTGGATCCTCTGATGTGTAAGAAGATTGGATTTGAGGGTGAAACACTTTCCACAGTAGGAACATGAGAAGGGCTTGTGGCCCGAGTGGATTCTCTCATGCCTGCCAAGGTCTGACTTCATGGAAAAACATTTCCCGCACACTGTACAAGTAAATGGCATTCCCATTCCATGTGTTCTCTGGTGCTTAACCAGATCTGACTTTTTAATAAAACATTTGCCGCACTCGGAACATGTATGTGGTCTTTGTCCTGTGTGAATTCTCCGATGTTGAACAAGATTTGATTTGTGACTAAAACACTTCCCACATTCCGAACATGAATATGGCTTCTCTCTTGTGTGAATTCTCTGATGCACAATGAGATTGGATTTCTGTGTAAAACACTTCCCACATACTGAACATGACAACCTTTTCCCCCCTCTTTGACCTGTGTTTCCCACAGAAATATTGGACAGGTCAGCAGAGGGAGTAGAAGTTGGATCTCCAGGGTACAGGACTGAGGGTATATTTTTGGTAATGCAGTTTTCTGTCTTAACAGATGAAGCTTCAGGAAAATGTTCTCCATGATTGGAGGGATCAGATGATAGATCTTCTTGATGAAGAACTGGAGATATAGCTTGAGTAGTAAGAGTATCTCTAGAAGAACCTTGTGCGTCAATGTTGTGTTCTGTTAGATTGTCTGGAGACCAAACAGGGTGCCTTTCTGAGATATTCCCACTAATGTCTTCACCTGTTAGAGATAAGAAAATATTCATTCTTTAATGCAAAATGTTAAAGGTATTTTAATTTTATCCAATTATATTATTTAGTAATACATCGACGACCCACACTGCAGCTTCCAACACTTCTCAAGTCCCCTGGCCTCCAGCAATGGCATGTTGACATGGACATGTGACCATTGCAGTGATGTTATCAGATCACCACTATAGTCAGTGACTGGCTGCTGCAGCCACATGTCTGTGTCACCCTGTCATCGCTGGAGGCCAGGATACGGAGACAGGCAGAGGACCCCAGAAGTGCTGAAACAGGAGCAGCTCGTATTGGTAAGGCATTCATTCTTTTATATTTTGTAGCATTCTCCGCTGATTTAAAAAACACAATTTGTTTGGATTCAAAGGATTATGGTATATTTTCTTTGTAATTTACATCAAAATTTGAGTTTTGTTTGTAGGTGTAAAGTGTGAAAAAAAAATTAGTGTTTTTTTTTATTCTGATATAATTTCTTTAGATATTTGTAGGCATAACAAAAAATTAGACAATATATTAAGTGATATGTTGAAAAATAAACATATGTATGCAAACAGCATACACAGAGTAGGCAGCTAAGGCTACTTACACTAGTGTTTTTGCCGGTTCAGCAAAAATGCTTCCATTACTGATAATACAACCATCTGCATCCGTTATGAACGGATCCGGTTGTATCATCTTTAACATTGCCAAGACGGATCTGTCATTAACTCCATTGAAAGTCAATGGAGGACGGATCAATTTTCTATTGTGCCAGATTGTGTCAGAGAAAACTGATCCTTCCCCATGACTTGCATTGGGGGTCCACATCCCATGACGTAGAGCAAACTACAACATGTTGAGGTTTGCTCTCTGGTCTGGGAACGCAACTAAACCGAACGGAACGCTTTTTGGAGCACTCCGATCTGTTCAGTTCATTTTTGTCCCCATTGACATGATGCTGCTACCTGCCCAGGTTTTTCAAAATACCGCTCCTGCGCCCCGCTCTGCCCCCCGGTATTTTTCGCTCTCCGATGTGATTGGATCGCGGCACAGCCAGGGAGAAACCCGGGCGTCTCCTCCTCCCTGTACCGATGCTCAGTATTAGCATACTGAGCGCAAAAAATACAGAGGGGCAGAGCAGGGCGCAGGCGCCCTATTTTGAAAAACCTGGGCGGGTGGCAGCATCAGCGGGGGATGCCCTGCAAGTAAAGGTATTTACCGACTATAATGTAAAACCATGAAAGGTCCTCTTTAACCCAATAATGCTCTGTGATGTACTATTATGTCACAGAGCACTGGTGCTTAAAGGGGTTTTCCGGTAAGGATTTAAAATGTCTGCAAGCAACCTGCCCGAGAATGTGAGCAGGACTGGTTGACTTCACCTGAAGAGCTGCCTAGGAGGGTGAGGGGTCGGGGCCTCACTACACACTACCCTTTGGCACTTTCTGAACATTTTAGTCAGGCTGCCCAGCCATGATGGCAGATCGTAGGCAGGATCACATCATTACCATCCATTGTAGAGCAGTGTAGTGCGGCCTCGTCCCCTCACCCCACTAGGGAGCTCTGCAAGTGGAGGCACCAGTACTGCTCACATTCTAGGGCAGGTTGCTTGAGGCCATCAGTATCTGATGGGTAGGGGTCCAACTCCTGTGACCTCAGTCAATCAACAGTTTGAGGAGGACGCAGTGATACGCTGAGCTCTGTGGCCTCCTCGCAGCTTACCAAGCACAGAGCCGCCCACTGAATAGTAGCTTTCCAGGGTATTGCTGTGATGGGCTAACCACAGTATAGTAATTCTTGATTAATTGCAGATAATATCAGCAAAGGAGCCTCTCAGTCACAGCATGAAGGGCTGAATTCCAGAAAGTCCTACCCCATCCATCTGATGGCTGAATGAGTCACAGAACTCCAAAGACAGGCACAGAATTTAAGGGATGGCATATGGCCAGAAGATATGTTTCTACAGAAAAAGCTTGGCTCATGCTTACCTGTTTGCTGGGAAAGATAATAAATTTTACTACATTACTGAATAAAGGACCTGGGCCTGCACAGTGACAAACATGAGTTAATACCAGTGAACAAATGGGTGTCACATCATGAATGTCATTTTATGACTTGTTTGCACGATGCCATACAGTCCTCAGGTACCACCATACCAGCTCAGTCAAGTGCACTATAGTACAGATATTATCCCCTAGAAAACATGCTTCTAGGGGACAGTGCCATTGTATTTATAGCATCCCATGGAGCATGTCACAATCCTTTCCGTCTGAAAAATACCTCTCTGTACCTTTATATGAAAACCCTATGTACAATTAGTGCAGGTGGAGGTCCTAACCCAGAACCCTCACAGATCAGAAGAAAGAAGTGTTTATAGCTAGGGCAGTAAAGGTGTCCGTACACATTAGATAAATGTAGTCCAAGACCCATGGGGCGGCTGAACATCTCATGTGAAGTCTCCCAACAGCAGGTTAATTTCAAGATATGGCTTTCTCGCCTTCAGGATACCTGCATGCCTGGCTGAGGAGTGCAGGAATGATAGCTGTGGACTGAAGGACAGCGGTCTAGTATGTGCCTAGCCTTACTTTATCTACAGATAAAGGACCATGGTGCTCCACCCGCGGCCTTATTTCTGCTGGGCACATATTGATGGCATATCCTAAAGATAAGGCGAAATGTTATTTTGAAAACCCCCTTTTAATTTTTTTTTTTAATGAAATTAGTCACTTCTGCTAATACCTATAGGGATCTCCTCCTTCTGAGACTGGTGACCATCCATACGGTAAGTGTCTTCTCGCTCTGTAGCTTCAATCTTTATATTGTTCTCATCTTCACCCTAAATATAAGAACACCAGTGTATCAGCTGTAATAAGTCTTATGTCATATACCTGTGGATAAATTATCTGGCCTTACTCAACGTTGTAAGCTAAATCACCATCGCATCAATGTCCATGTACAGAACGGCCACCAATTAAGAAGACCTGCCGGTGCTCCTGACATGTCTGCTTCAGTAAACACTTGTATTACTTGTAAACAACAATGCTGGAAAATCTGTCCATAGACCTCTGTATTGTGCCATTCCCCTCATTCCTACTGTAAAATCTATGAATTAACTGAAAACAGGGTGTTACTGTTACCCTTGTCAATAAGGACATGCCCCTCCTAGTTTAGTTTCCATTTGCATGCGCCATCTCCAGTATAAATGTTCCTGTGTGTATGCGCATATACATGTCTGTGTGGTATACATATACAATTCTTAAAGCAGCTCTGTCACCTAGATCAACCCTACCCTACCAGGCATATAGCCTGGCATATAGCATATAGCCTGGTAGGGTTGATGATGCTGAATAAAACGATTGTCTCCAGATTGATGTGTGCACAGAACATCTTCCTGATGAGCAAAGAAGTTGTGCACACAAACAGTTCTGGACAAGAGTGCGGTCTACTTCCGGTTCCGGCGCTGGGATGCTAGGAGCGGTGTGAAGGAGCTCCGCTCCCCTACATCGCTGAATCGGGCTCCACTCTCACAACCTGACTGTAAGAGGGGTCTTATGAGACCTTATATGAACCCCTACAGACCTGCGTGATCCGGTACATGGATCGGTATCTTCTTCGGAGTGGCAGCCGGAAGATTATACACCGCAACAGCAATACCGCCGAGGCCATGCTTAGCAAGATGGCGGATTCCCGCCCTACATCACCAGTGGCTATCAGGGACAATAGCCCGTGTCGGGACCCACAAAGAGAGAATGAGGTAGGAACATGTATTATCAGCCCGCATAATTTAGATTATAACACACTGGCCATTGAAGCTGCCAAGCATCTGGCGCCTGATATCAGGGAAATGCTGTCTAAGACATTGTCGGCGTCCTTACAGCAGCTCCAAGAAGCCATATTGCAGCATGACCAGCGTTTTGAAGAGCTAGAGCAGCGTGTGGCCATGGTGGAGGAGGACTCCACGAGAGCAAATCATAAAATACAAGAACTCAGTACCCAAAACGCAATGTTAAAGGATCGGTTGGAGGATTTGGAAAATCATTCCAGAAGGAACAACTTGCGTTTAATAGGCCTCTCTGAAAATATAAAGCCTCAAGCTTTGAAGGAGATATGTGAAACAGAGCTCCCATCTGCATTAGGTTTGGCAGGCTTACGTAAGGTGGAGAGAGCCCACCGCATGGGACCCCCGCAGAACCATCAAGGAGGGATTCATCCTGGGTTAGCACCTAGACCACGTCAGGTCATCATGCGTTACCTGGACTTCACGGATAAGGAAGCTATATTGAGATCTTTCCGCGTCAGAAAATCGCCATTACAACTGAGGGGTCACAATGTCCTCCTGTTTGCGGATTATTCAGCATCAGTGGCGAAGAAGAGGAGGGAATTTAGTGGGGTGTGCTCCGCTCTTTTCAAGAAGCAGGTCAAGTTTCAATTGCAATATCCTGCTCAACTGAAAGTGATGCACAAAGACGGGACTGTTACTACTTGCCATTATCTCAAAGAAGTGGAGGCTTGGTTGTCATCCTCAGGCAGAAGATCCAATGACTCAGGCTCAATAGGAGAAAGACAGAGAATCAACACCCGCTGTCTCCTTCTCGTAGCCCGGAATGGAGATCGCAGTTGTCTAACCGCTCTGTGGACAGAACCGATTGGGAGATGGTGCCAAGGGGGAGATGCTCTCCCAAGTCAGGAAGACCATAGTATGCAGTCAGCTGACTATCATAACACCCACATTGGGACAGGGAGCAGATGACGTGAGCTGATGACTAATATGATTCTTCATGTAAATTTTAAGTTTTCTTTTTCAATTTACAGAGCTGATAGGGATCGCTCATTTATGAGTAATGTAGCTTTACAATAGTTCCACGGTTTATATCGATAGCAATGTTTGATAATATTCCTGATACTTGTCACACTGGTCAGGCCGTTATGTCTATAGCCTAAGTAGGTATGTGATATGTTATGATATAGTGAGGGGGGAGATGATGCAGCCCAGAAAAAAGGAAGTTACCATTGCGATGGAGGAATGGGAAGGGGAAGGAATGTTGGGGAGGTTAGTGTGGGGGGGGGGGTGTTGTGTTCTGTATTTAGGGACTTATAGTCCGGGTACCTGGCAGCCTCTTGGGTATAGCGAGGGTAGACATTATAGAAGGAATGGGAATGCAAATCTAATTTTCCTGATTAATTATGAGAGTTTTTCATGGAACGTCAAAGGGTTACGATCACCTAACAAAAGATGGATGGTGCTAAGACACCTAAAGAAAATGCAGCCTGACATAGCCTTACTGCAAGAGATACATCTAGAGTCATCAGATTTTGATAGGATGAAAAAATTGTGGGTGGGACAAGTGGTAGGAGCCTCTTCTACTACACGGAAGGCGGGAGTGATTATCCTATTCAATAAACAGTTCCAATATCAACTATTGAGCTCTACTGCTGATGATGCTGGTAGATGGGCTCATGTATCGGTTCTGGTTCAGGGTATCACTTATAGTATTTATAATGTATATAGCCCAAATACTGGTAATGCTCAATTTTTTCGCGATCTGGAGGGGATGCTTTTTAGAGATTCCTGTACTCATAAAGTAGTGGGAGGGGACTTCAATTCGGTGGTTGATCATAATGAAGATAGAAAACGGTGTCCTGGACAGAGGGTGGAAGGGGGTTCCTGTGACAACGTCATGAGACCCTTACTGGAATCCACGAATTTGCTGGACTCATGGCGTATGTTACATCCGGATGAGAGAGGTTATACCTTTTACTCTCATGCCAGACAGTCTTGGTCTAGGATAGACTATCTCTTAATACACTATTCCCTACAGAGCAAAATAGAGAAGGTGGACATAGGGGATCTGATTATTTCAG
This sequence comes from Rhinella marina, assembly GCA_900303285.1. NCBI lineage: Eukaryota > Metazoa > Chordata > Amphibia > Anura > Bufonidae > Rhinella > Rhinella marina. The sequence continues at coordinate 117,774 of ONZH01022832.1, read as the reverse complement.
ACCATGCTCCGGTCATATTGATGTCCAGGACAGATTTTGTGAATAAACTCAAAGGGTGGTGGGAAGAGTATTGCAATGATAATGAGGCACAGAAGGAGTCACCAGAACTCTTTTGGAACGCTTCAAAAGTAGTTATGAGAGGGAAGATCATGAGTTATGTTTTTAATTTGAGGAAACAGGTGTTGAAGCATCTCGAGCAGGCTAGCCTGAAAGTAAGACAGACATATACACAGTATATAAATATCCCTTCAGTTGCACACAAGCAGAGGTGGTTAGACGCACATCAGTCATTTGAACAGTGGGTAAAAGACAAGGAATCGCTGAACCGAACGCTCTTTGAGGCGAAAATGCCTAAGTATGGCAATAAATCAGGTCGGATGCTGGCCAATCTGGCGAAAGGCCAGAATCAACCTCATTGTATCCCTGACCTGGTAGATCCGAATGGGAAATTGATTACATCCCCTTTGGAGATTAATACCTTATTAGGATCTTATTATAAAAACTTGTACAGTGATATTGCCCAAGCGGATATGTCCAACACACTGCTGGATCAGGTCACCCTTCCGAGCCTATCCGCGGAGCAGCAACTTGCTTTAAATGCCGATATTTCAATAGAGGAGATCCAATCCACTGTTAAAGGTCTTGGTAATTCAAAAGCCCCAGGCCCTGACGGTTTTACGGGAGAGTATCATAAAACCCTGCTGAATAGAATAACCCTAACCTTATTATCGTGGTATAATGATATACTCAAGGGTAACTCATGTCCGGATAGGGAAAGTGTCTCTTATATTAAGTTACTTCCGAAACCGGGGAAGGATTTACAACAGCCTGGCTCCTATAGACCTATTTCGCTGATAAATGTGGATACCAAAATAGGGTCCAAGATTTTAGCTGATCGGCTAGCTATGTTGCTCCCCTCGTTGATAGCTCCGGAACATTCGGGATTTGTTAAAGGAAGGTCCGCGGTGAAAAATATTAGGACTGTTCTCACGGTCCTGGATCGGGTTCATCTCCTTCCGAAGGCAGGGGAATCACCAGCTCTGCTTACACTGGATGCAGAGAAAGCCTTCGATAATGTTAGGTGGAGATGGCTGGAGGAGGTGTTAGATAGGATGGGGATTAAGGGGGCATTCAGAACATTCCTGTCAAAATTATACAGTAATCCGAGGGCGCGGATATACACTCCGGGTTTTCTTTCGCAACCCTTTCCACTCCAAAAAGGCACGAGGCAGGGGTGTCCCTTATCACCCCTTTTATTTAATCTAGCTTTGGAGCCATTGGAAAGACATCTTAATCAATCCAACCTGTTTAAGGGCATTGAAATAGGGAACAAACAGTTAAAAATTGCTTTGTTTGCGGATGATGTAGTGTTATTCTTAGCTCAACCACAAAAGCATCTGAACCGTATATTTGAGGCCCTGAGTGAGTTTGGAAAGTATTCGGGTTACCGGATAATTATATCAAAGTGCGAGCTACTGTCTCTGAGCCCCAGTGGGAAGAAACAACTGAACTTTGATTCCAGCGTTCAAGTTAATCAAGTTAAAACACATATTACCTACTTAGGCGTCAAGATAGGTAGAGATCCCCACTCAGTCTATCAACTGAATTTCCCTCCATTGCTCTCCAAAATCATGGGAGATTTAGATAGGTGGCAGAACCTGCCAATCTCACTAGCAGGGAGATGTCATCTCATAAAAATGATGTGCGTATCACGTTTATTATAGCCACTTCAGACCATACCTTTATTTCTGAGACACGCAGATATTCAAAAGCTGGAAAGACGCTTCCTCCGGTTTATTTGGAGGGAGAAGAGAGCGAGGATATCTTTGGATAAGCTGAAGTTCTCTAGGGAAAGGGGGGGCTTAAATTTCCCGGACCTGAGGGGATATAACTTGTCATGTTTAAGCCGGCATATTTTGGATTGGATACATGGCTCTTCCTATTACTCCAATACAGCCGTGGAAACACAACTGGCGAGACCTTGGAGTCTGACGGCATTATTGCACAGTAAACTTCCCAACATGCCCTCACATCTGAGACATTCATTGGTCTTGAGAGACACCATTGTCTCTTGGAAAGTGTTGAGGAAACTGTTTCATTTGCCTTATCAATTCTCCAAGTACTTACCTCTTACTGACAATCCTTCCTTCTCGCCAGGAATAGATAGTAAATTATTTCGTCAATGGAGTGAGAGGGGACTTAAGCAGATGAAAAACCTATTCCATGGAAAGGAAGCTAGATGGTTGACATTCCCAGAGGTGGGAGAAAAATATACATTGGGAGAGTGGAGCTTTCTTTCTCATCTTCAGATCAAGCATTATGTGAGAGACCTAGTTTGAGATTTGTCACATGAATGGGGGGCGCATGATTTTGATTCATATGTGGGGTGCACAGGTAGACCATCAATATCTGCATTGTACGCATCTCTGAGAGACCGCTTAAAGGGGTTGTCCGAGTTATTTTTTTGTTCTTTATATGTTTCTAACTTGTCAGGTATAACAACTTTCCCATATACTTTGTGTTTCCAAAGCTGCTGGTTTCTCAGAGTTGACTCAGGGTCACATGACCTGTGATGTCACCTTATCTCTCTGCTCTGTGATGTTTCGTTCACAAGCCTCAGAGTTCAGATAACAGTCTGTACACCAGACGTCACTGGCCACGCCCCCTTCCTTTGCCGGCTGCTATCTGCTCTCCCTGGTTTCCTTCAGATAAAACATTAACCCTTTCAGCCAGAACACACTGAGGGCTCAAGGCTTTAGAACAAACAGTAGCTGCAGCAGTGAGAGGAGACAAATGCTTGGCAAGGAGCTATAGAGGAATTGTACAAGAACAGGTAGGGAGAATTTCCTGTGTGTATCAGCATTGTCATTGTACAGCTGGGACTTGTAGTCCTACACATACAACATGCTGCTGAGTATTCCAGCAGGCAGACATGTCACTCAGCACTTGTATTCATTCCCTTTGCAGATAGGGGGGGAGAAGGGGGAGGGGCTGAGATTGTTGTTATTGCATGTAAACAAAGACCAGAAGAGAACCAGGGAAATGAGGAAATATGGATTTTTTTTGCCTAAAACTTGCTTAACTTAGTTATATATTGCTGCCCATCAGATTTACAGTGCTATATATTTTTTTTCTTAACTCGGACAACCCCTTTAAAGAACAAAGATCCTAAGAACATTTTCAAAAAGTGGGGTCAAAGATTGGGAATTAAGGAGATTCTCCCAGTGGTAACTAAAGGGATCAATGCGTTATATGGTGCGGTGATAGATGAAACATGGAGGGAGACGCATATAAAGTTACTGCACCATGCTATATACGCTTTCGACCTCCCGATTTCTCCTAAAAAAAAAACAGACAGATTGACAGCCTGTCCCAAGTGTAAGATGTCAGGGTCTGATCTTTGGCATGGTATATGGGATTGCCCAGAGTTATCCAATTTTTGGAAACAGGTTGAGGGAATGCTGTTGACGGTGAGCAATTTCACAGGTCACTTGTCACCATCTATGGTTGTCCTGCATGCAGAGGAAGATGGGGGGAAGGACACTACCAATACAGAGAGGGGGAGAAATTTGTCTCCTGTGGGGCATAAGCTCTTAATGGTGGTAAAGCGTTGTCTATTGAACCATTGGTTACAAACCACTATCCCTACTGTTGAGGAGATAAGGCTCCAATTACACAAACTACTGCATTTTGAATGGTTGGAATCTCTCAAACAACCCGAAACAGCGGGGAAAAAGCTATTCATTGTATGGAGGAGGTATATGGGAATGTTTCTGTCACCATCTGAGGTACAGAGCAAAATGAAACCCTTTAGGTTATCCACATGGTATCTAGTGGAAGATATAAAAGGCACGCTAGGGAATCTAAAAGTGTCTCAAACGTAATCCTTAATAACGGTCTGTCATGGGGGGAAAAGTAGAGAGTATTGGTGAATTTAGGGGTGGGTTACAGGCTGCCGAAAGATTGGAGCAGGTAGTTTAAGGGGATTTTTTTTTTCTTTTAAAGTTATCGATTACGGATATTTGAGGGGGGGGGGGGGGAGTGGGAGCATATTAGTGGCTGGGTTGAGGATTTAAGCTCTGGCAAGATTTAACTGGGAATTGCATTCAATGTTATATGCTGGTGTATGCAACATAAAGCACTTTTTCTTTTTCTATTGTTTTATTACGAGAAATGCACTGTTTTTATTTCATATGAACCTGAATCTGTAATGCATTTTCCGACTGTTATGCTTTGGGGATTTAAAAAACTTTTAAAAATAATAAAATAAATGTTACAAAAAAAGAGCGCGGTCTAGCGCTTTCAATATAAAGGCAAGGGGGGCGTAATAAAAAGCAGAGGGGCATCATTATGGAGCACTAGGGGCGTCGCTGGAGCAGTGCTAAAACTGACCATCTCCTGGTGCTTGAATAATTAATAAATACATTTTCAAAGTTATTTTTTCTCTGCAACTATACAACTGACAGACATAAGACAGGCATCATTTTAATCAGCATCATCACCCCTATATGCCTGGTAGGGCACAGTTGATCTGGGTGATACAGCCACTTTAAATGTTCACCAATGTATATTACAAAAATGTATTCACTATAATTTTGTAAAAGAAGCACTTTCTATTCATGACTTTCATCCATCAATACAGCTAGTAAATGGTTAGTATGTGATGTCATATTGCTAGGATATTCCACCATTTTATGATGGGCGAGGGTGCGAACTCTGGGATCATTATCCCATCAGTGGGGGCCCAAGACCTAGCATTCTTGCCGATCAGCTGTTTCCGGGAGCCACCGTGCTCACTGGAGCTGTGGTTAGTGCTGCGGCCTCTTGGCAGCTTACCAAGCACAGTGCCGCACATTGTATAGTGGCAGTGCAGCTCAGCCACATTAACGTGAATGGGGCTGAGCTGCAACTACGCCACATGACCAATGTATGGTGATGTCACCGGTCTAAGAAGAGGCTGTGGCGCACATGGAGCTGATTGGCAGGGGTCCAAGGTCTCAGACCTGTCGATAGGTCATCAACATCTTTTCCTGGATAACTCCTTTAAAGGGGTTCTCCGGGAATTAAGAAAATGAAAATACTTAAATATTACTTTATTATAAATATATTCCCAAATACCTTTCATTAGTTAGAATGGCTCATTTTGTCTGGGGAGAAATAATTAGGAGAAATAAAATGGCCGCCGTCCTATTAGTGCACACAAAACCTGTCCTAATCACACAGGAGGACAAGTTACTTCACAACACTGAGCTAAATAGCTGCCTCATCCTCCTCTCTACTCTGCTTGTCAGGGATTATGATCCTGAATACAGTTGAATATGATATTTAGCTGAATCTTTGTGGAAATGGAGATCATGAGGAGACATGAAATACAGAGAGGACGGACAGGACAGACTGTAGTAATGGAGACTGCATATAATAGCTGCCACTTATCACTCCAACCCCCCTCTCTATACTTCATGTCTTCTCATGGACTCCATTCCTACAGAGATTCAGCTGAAAGTCTTATCTGTATTCAGGACCATAATCCCTGACAAGCAGAGAGGAGGATAAGGCAGCTCTTTACCTCAGTGTTGAGAAGTAACTTGTCCTCCTGTGTGATTAGGACAGGTTTTGTGTGTACTTATATGACGGCGTCCATTTTACTTCTGATGATTGCTCCCTAGACAAAATGAGCCATTATAACTAATGAAAGTTAATATATTTATAATAAAGTAATATTTAAGTATTTTCAGTAATTTTATTTTCTTAATTCCCGGAGAACCCCTTTAAGTTGTGAATGAGGATTTAATTAAATTAATTTTCACACAATGGTCAGTACTGCTGTGTGCTGGAGAAAGGCTGAATGGACTTTGGGGTCTCTGCATTATGCCATAACATTATATGATGGAAACAAGCCTTTCAGGGTGTTATCCGGTAATTTATATTGCTGCTCTATCCTCTGAATTAGTCATCAATATCAAATTGGCAGGGGTCAGACACCCGGGACCGCCACCAATTAGCTGTTAGAAGAGGCCGGGCGCTGCAGACCACGTGACGTCACTGTACATCGGTCACATGGCTGAACTGCAATACTATGTACAGCCGTGTGCTTGGAAAGCTGCCGGCTGCACTTCCCAGATTTCTGGGGAGCATGGTGGCTCCCTAAAACAGCATTATCAGATTGGCAGGGGTCTAAGTCCCAGCACCTCTGCCGATCTGATAATGATGAACTATCCTTTAATTCCTTCAAGCTCTGGGGTGTAATAGTATACTGCGGCATGAAGGTAGTTAGGAATCATGGACATACCATTGCAGAGCAGCGATGACGTGGGCTCAGGAGCTGTGCTCATGCCATCACATGTGGGCGCCGGCTTACAGCCGGTACTGCTCTCAACCGCCACACACCTGCAATGCAATCTTGGAGTGCCACGGTGTTGCCATGGCATCTTGAGGCCTAGCAATGGCCCCCCAAGCCTGCCAAGTATGGTTGCCTAATTAGGCAAAAAGTGGAAAAAAATAAAAAATATTTATAAATTATAACTTAAAAAAACGATATAGTTGGCGTAATCGTACTGACCCACAGAATGAAGTTATCATGTCACTCATTCCACATGGTGAACATAATAGCAAAACCCAAGAAACAATGACAGAATTACTGCATATGTTCAAGCAGTCACCCCAAAAACATTAATAAAACATTTGCCATTTACAATGCCATTTAAAAATACAAGTCAACCTGAAAAAGCAAGCCCTTATACACCTATGTCTATGGAATAATAAAATTATGGGTTTTGAAAAAATCCAGATTGAAAAAAAACAAAAAAAAACTAATAGAATAAAATTACAGCGTCCCACTGGTTAGGATCAGATGTGTTTCATATATGAGATTCCCCGCTGTTGGTATTAGTTAGCACTGGAGGACCAGCTCAGAGCTCAATACGTACAAGAGTCCAAAATAGTGTAAAGGGTTGTGCATATGTAGACAGATCATATGCGGTAGAATGGCGTTGGTTACTGTGTAAGACCTCAGCCCCATCTACCTGATTATCCTGTTGTACACTGTGAATTTCCTCTGGACATGCCTGGGAATACAGAGGACTGGGACATCTCTCTGGGGTATTTGCGATACTGAATCCATCTGTGGAAACATACATGATGACGTGATGATCAGATTATGGGTGCATTTAGTTGACCCTCAAATCTGTGCTGTTGATTACAATTAATGGAAGTCTGCTCGTACCCAGTGCTGTGGTGGGATGGTGGTTCTCCATCATCACGTCATTGTACAAGTTCTTGTGTCCTTCTATGTATTCCCACTCCTCAATAGAGAAATAGACAGTGACATCCTGACACCTTATAGGAACCTGACACACAGTGATACAGTCATCATCCTGACACATCATCCTTTGTATTACTACATAATGTCCCTGCATTCCCAGCAGCACTCACCTCTCTAGTCAGCAGCTCAATGATCTTGTAGGTGACTTCTAGAATCTTCTGCTCGTTGTTCCTCCCATGTAACAGTGACTGAGGTGCAGACTCCTTTGTGATGGAGCTCTGGGCCCTGCTACATCCTTCTGACACTTGGGGGCTTCTTCCGTGGAGCACGCATTCACCAGATGTCTTCTTCATTGCTGTATTGTCCTGTGTACAGAGGGTCTGCTCAATATCATTATATACATTCCAAGAAGCAATTGTTACTATGTGTAAGGCTTCATAACTAGTGAGCTGTGAAATTTGGGGCAATGTACTAATCCAAAATAGCACCAGGTAGATATTGGCATATAATGCCAATACTACTAGCCATACAGCAGTTAGATACACCATGTCACACAGCATCCAAAGCAGCCAACACAAAACTAAATGTTGCCATCCTAGTGGTCTATGTGAATCAAGAATTGATGGTATTCTCCCTGGTGGTCTGGATAGATAAATGGTTAATGCTTACAACTCTGGCTGCCTAGTGTGAGGTAGTTACTATTAAAATTCCCAGTTGTCCATGGTAACATAGTAACATAGTTTGTAAGGCCAAAAAAAGACATCTGTCCATCCAGTTCAGCCTGTTATCCTGCAAGTTGATCCAGAGGAAGACAAAAAACCCTGTGAGGAAGAAGCCAATTTTCCCCACTTTAGGGGAAAAAAAAAATTCCTTCCCGACTCCAATCAGGCAATCAGAATTACTCCCTGGATCAACGACCCCTCTCTAGTAACTATAACCTGTAATATTATTACACTCCAGAAATACATCCAGGCCCTTCTTGAACTCTTTTAGTGAACTTACCATCACCACCTCCTCAGGCAGAGAGTTCCATAGTCTCACTGCTCTTACCGTAAAGAATCCTCTTCTATGTTTATGTACAAACCTTTTTTCCTCCAGACGCAGAGGATGTCCCCTCGTCACAGTCACAGTCCTGGGGATAAATAGATGATGGGAGAGATCTCTGTACTGACCCCTGATATATTTATACATAGTTATTAGATTTCCCCTCAGGCGTCTTTTTTCTAAAGTAAATAATCCTAATTTTGATAATCTTTCTGGGTACTGTAGTCCACCCATTCCAGTTATTACTTTAGTTGCCCTCCTCTGAACCCTCTCCAGCTCTGCTATGTCTGCCTTGTTCACAGGAGCCCAGAACTGTACACAGTACTCTATGTGTGGTCGGACTAGTGATTTGTAAAGTGGCAGGACTATGTTCTCATCATGGGCATCTATGCCCCTTTTGATGCAACCCATTATCTTGTTGGCCTTGGCAGCAGCTGTCTGACACTGGCTTCTACAACTTAGTTTGCTGTTCACTAAAATTCCTAGGTCCTTTTCCATGTCAGAGTTACCCAATGCTTTACCATTTAGTATGTACTGGTGACTTGCATTATTCCTTCCCATATGCATAATCTTAGATTTGTCAGTGTTAAATCTCATCTGCCACTTCTCTGCCCAAGCCTCCAGTCTATCCAGATCCATCTGTAGCAGTGTACTGTCCTCTTCTGTGTTAATTACTTTACACAGTTTAGTGTCATCTGCAAAAATTGATATTTTACTGTGCAAGCCTTCTACAAGATCATTAATAAATATATTGAAGAGAATAGGACCCAATACAGACCCCTGATGGTGGTAAAGGGATTAAAATGTCCGATATATATAGGGCAGTACTGTGGTTACTGCCAACGTCCCTGGCTAATGCCAACTTCATCCATGGTTTACAGCTGTGGGGCCAAAATCCGTCTTGGTCTAGGGTAGTGACGGGACCAAAATTTGAGGTCTAACAACTGACTCAACTCCACAGACCCTAGCGGTGTCTCTTAAAACTCTGTCAGGAAGCTACACATGAAGTGGTCTACACCCACCCAGCCCTGATCTTGGGGTAGAAAAGTTTGCTCTGCCCAAACATTAAAGTGAACCTGTTAGGTGAGTTCTGCTGCCCCATCTGAGAGCAGGATAGAAGGAGGGAACCTGAGCTTTGTGATATCTATTACTGGATTTGGATCATGATTTCAGAGCAAAAAGCAAAGTAAATCATGACAGGACTCCTAGAAGAGTCAGTGAGTCCCTATCATTCCTCCCACACAGGATTCACAGTCTTCTGTATACTCTCATTGATACATGAAGAGCTGTCAATCATACTAGGTGGGCGGGGTAATCAGGACTCTCACTGTCTCTCTGAGGAGTCCTGTCAGACTTTACTCTGCTTTTTACTCTATTATATCCTGCTCTCAGATAGGGCAACATAATTACCAGACACATTCCCTTTAAAGGGGTTTGATAGGATTAGAAAAGCATGTCCGCTTTCTTTAACACCTTGTCAACATCCACCGTATATGTATGGCAAATATGAGGAATTTAGAGACGGTTCCTAAGCCGTAATCATAGTTGGCAGGCAATCATAGACATTTAACCTCTCTGATGACCGGCTGTCATGTATCCTGGGGCCTTGTGAAGCTTGCTACTGTAAGGGAGGGCCGCAGGTTGAGCATCACTGGTTTACGCCATCAAGGGGTTAAGAAACAGTGCCACCCAGCTTCACTGAAGGAATTAAGCTAAACTGCAAAGCCACTCATAACCCGTGTGTCACCGTTTATGAAAGAAGGCAGCCATGCTTTTCTGAACCTGCACAACCTCTTTAAGGGGGTTGTCACGCACAGCTTTCTATGGCAGTTTTTGAGCCAAAGCCGGAAGAGTTAATACTTTAGTAAAAACGCTTCCGTCATGATAATACAACCGTCTGCATCCATTCTGAACGGATCCGTTTGTATTATCTTTTACATAGCAAAGACGGATCCGTCACGAACTCCATTGAAAGTCAATGGGGGACGGATCCGTTTTCTATTGTGTCAGAGAAAACGGATCCGTCCCCATTGACTTACATAGTGAGTCATGACGGATCAGTTTCTTCATGCGGACAACAAAATGCAGCAAGCAGTGTTTTAGTGTCCGCCTCCAAAACGAAATGCTGACTGAACTGAAGAAAAACTGATGCATTCTGAATGGATCATTTTCCATTCAGAATGCATTAGGACAAAACTGATCAGTTTTGGACCGTTTGTGAGACCCTGTGACGGATCTCACAAACGGATCCTTACAACGCAAGTGTGAAAGTAGCCTAAGCTGTCTCACAAGACTGCAACCAAAAGATGTGTGTGACTCCACCTTTAGGAAAGTTTTGGGAGTCTGTGCAGGAGCAGATGTACTGTTATTAGAAATAAGGGTGATGCCATGCAATATACCGTAACTCCCAGAAGCACCCACCTCTCCAGTCACCAGGTAGATGATCTTCAGAGCCAGTTTTAATATTTCCTCAGTAAAATGATTGTGGTCCTGTTCAAGCGTTAGAATTCTTTTGATGTCCTCTAATTGGATTGGGAATGACGGAGCCGTGGAGGACGTCTACAGGTACAAAACACACCTGATGAGCACAGTCTTAAGTGGGGCCATTAAAGGTTCCTAATGTGCCACAGTATCGGTGATACATATAGTCATATGAATCATCAGCTATAGGGAGAAGGCTACAGAGGACAGAATAAGAATGGAACCACAAGTGAGGTACGGTGTCACATATTATTTATAATAAAGTAGATGTCTCGGGTGCAGCAGACCGCCTGGGAGAAGGGTGCGAAGGATGGCAGTGGCAGTTTTGGCCCTGAAGGTAGTGGTAGTACTCACAGTGGCAATTCCCCCTCTCTGTCTCTCCCTGGGACCACACAGTGACAGGAGGGCACACAGCGTCTTGACTTGGGGCACACCCTGGTCTTGGGGCTCCTGCCTGGTCATTTCTGTCATTTCCATGCTGAGGGGTACAGAACTAAATACGGCTGGCCAAACCAAGCCCAAGTGTAGACGGATGCGTTAGCAAAATTCTCTCTCACAGCAGCAAAGTCTCTTTTGCCATAAACATGCACAATACCTTGAAGACTCTGGACCTACTAATTTCTTCCTTTTCTCTCTTTAAAGGGGTTGTGTCTGTTCAGCAAATATCATTTATTATGTACATAAAGTTAGTACAATGCACTTACTGATGTATTGTGATTGTCCATATTGCTTCCTTTGCTAGCTTGGTTCATTTTTCATCACATTATACACGGCTCATTTCCATGGTTATGACCACCTTGCAACCCAGGAGCCGTGCTTGCACACTATAGGAAAAAGCGCTGGCCTCTCAAGTGTGCATAGGTCAGCACTTTTTCCTATAGTGTGCAAACACGGCCACCTCTGCTGGACTGCAGGACGGTCGTAACCATGGAAACAAGCAGTGTACAATGTGATGGAAAAATGGATTAAACCAGCAAAGGAGACAATATGGATAATCACAATACACTAGTAAGTAGCTTGTATTAACTTTGTCTACATGGTAACTGCCATTTGCAGAAATGAGACACCCTTTTAATGCAGCAGGTGTTCTTTGGATATAAAAATCTCTGAGGTGAAGATTCTCTGAGCTCAGGTCTAGCTCTGAGGATTAAACACATGTAGGTCCTTTCTCTTCCTCAGCTAGCACTATACTCTACACTATCTGAACTAACAAAGGGGCAGACCCAGGTTCATCTCCTAGCAACCCAAAGCAGTTGAGTCAAGGTGTTAACCCTGACATATCCATACAATGTTGTTGGGTATACAAATATATTAAATCTTAGCGTTTTACTTAATAGTTTAACATTAAAACAATTAATCTTTTGCAGTGACCCTTTTCTAGGGTACTACACATGCAATATACCTCTGCAGATAACGACTCATGACTGCTTTTCCAGACAGCCAGGGACATATCACAGCCACTGGATGGCCATGCAGAGGTAAAGCATAGACATCTTGTGGCACCCTAAAGCCTTGAGCTGAGGTTCTGCTGCTTGGACCCTGAAAACCTATGAGACTTTCCACGTTTCCAGAGTCTGGGAGCTAAACTGTAAATCATTTTTTTATTTCTATGCTTTTAGGTTTGACATAGAGAAGCTAAATATATCACATACAGCATATTGTCAGACTGACTGCAAGGCTGAGGTTCTTTCCTCTTACCATTTCCTTGGAGGATGATGATGATGAGGTGTATCCAAGTCGGAGCCATGAGACTTCAGTCTGTGTCTCGGCGTTCTGTCTTGACGGTGTACATTTACATGAGAAACGGGCAGCGCTGGCCTCTGCTTTCTGGTAGTTAAAGCTGGATTTCTTCAGATCCTCCATGATCACGTTATATGCTTCAGAGGCTGGGAAGATGGTCTGCGCAGCATCAGGCCTAATAATAATAATTTATTAGAATAGATTAATCAGCAATTAATTATAATAAATGGTTAATAATAATAAATGATGCTACAAAAACATTTACAGGAAATAAATGATACATTTACAGTAAATATAGGACTATAATTAATGACTTTTATTTTTATATGTAGTTATCGGGGTCTCTGGACCCCATGTCAGTGACTGTCCAGGAGGTAAGGCACCTCAGCGTTGTCTGGCAGGGGGTACATCCTACCTGAGAAATGAGATTTCGATCATGCAGATTTATAATCCGGCAGTGTCCGGAACAGTCTGGGGAGGGTGACCTCTATAAACAACATCCATCCACGCATCATTATAAGGGCTTAATACATGATAATAGTTACTACCAGATAAAGCCACCGAGCACTGACCTGCGCATCGCTCCTCCCCGTTCAGGTTTTATCCAATCATCGCTCCGTGGTGACGTCTCTGCCCCGCCTCTCGGCAGACACTACCGCGCAGACTAATGACGTTAGCGTCAGGCTGCGCGCACAGGCAGACGGGTACTGTAGTTTTCTTTGTCTCACAGCTCTCACTGACAGCGTCTCACTCACAGTTCCACCATAGCTGTGACAAGCACTGGCCTCCATAGAGTGTAAGCCTCGTAATAACCGTGTCAGCCATCGTACTGCAGCAGTGGCTTAGATCCTCTCATAGCCACAATGCCCCATTGCTCCCCCAAACCGTGTCCTCGATAATGATGACAGCCTCAGCTCTCTAAAATGTCTTTTACAGCTATTCCTGGAACAAGTCCTCCAAGCCAGAACCATCTGCTGAATCCAAGATGACAAGGGCCGTTATTAACATGAATATTATCATTATTTGTAATAACGTTAGTAACAAGTATATAATCACTAACTTACACGTTAAATGAGATACAGGTCTATTGCTGACATATTCAGCCCATGGGCAGTGTTGAGCGATCTTGTGTTTTCAAGTTCGGCGTACAAGGTTCCGGTTTAGGATATCTAAGAATTCCTTTATGTATTCTGCTACCACAGACCATAACTTATGGTCCGTGGTACCGGAATCCATAATGGAATTCTTAGACAACCCGAACCTTGTACGCTGAACTTGAAAACACACGTTCGCTCAACACTACCCATGGTTTCTTCTCAATCTGACTATTCATAGAAATGGATAGCAAATAATTGAGGATGTGAGCCTGTGTCTCCACCGGTGGTGTCTGCAATGGCCATTAAACACCAAGAAACTACTTTCCAGACTTTTGAGCTGTAGGTGACTTTTATAGATTTGAACAGATTCTTTCTATCGGAGAGAGGCTGACTGAGCAGTAAAATTAAAAGGGATGTCCACATTTGGCAACTTCACCAACTAAAAGTGAACTAACTAGTCAAACTAACAGCAGAATTTTAATCTGTCAATTTGTCAGTATTGTAAAACTACCTTTAAAAGAAATAAATACCACTAAAATGCTCATTTTGCCGAAAATACTATATAGATTTAGATGCATTCCACTTATCATTCCCACTAAGACCGTCCAGTCCCTACAGGCAGATCTTCTCAAATTTATTTGGGGAAAGAAACTCCCAAGGGTAAACTGTACCGCACTCTACCCTCGTCTCCATGATGGGGACTGGGAGTCCCGGATATCACTCGATATTACAAAGCTAATCTTATAGACCAAATTAAGGAATGGTGGTCCCCCTCCTCGAATCATCAATGGCTGGAAGTAGAGTCTTCCTTTGTTACTAGGAACTCACTTAAAGGGGTTGTCCGAGTTATGACAAAAAATATATAGCACTGTAAATCTGATGGGCAGCAATATATAACTAAGTTAAGCAAGTTTTAGGCAAAAAACATCCATATTTCCTAATTTCCCTGGTTCTCTTCTGGTCTTTGTTTACATGCAATAACAACAATCTCAGCCCCTCCCCCTTCTCCCCCCCTCTCTGCAAAGGGAATGAATAAAAGTGCTGAGTGACATGTCTGCCTGCTGGGATACTCAGCAGCATGTTGTATGTGTAGGACTACAAGTCCCAGCTGTACAATGACACTGCTAATACATACAGGAATTTCTCCCTAGCTGTTCTTGTACAATACAATTCCTCTACAGCTGTTGTGCCCAGCATTTGTCTCCTCTCACTGCTGCAGCTACTGTTTGTTGTAAAGCCTTGAGCCCTCAGTGTGTTCTGGCTGAAGGGGTTAATGTTTTATCTGAAGGAAACCAGGGAGAGAGCAGATAGCAGCCCGGCAAAGAAAGGGGGCGTGGCCAGTGACGTCTGGTGTATAGACTGTTATCTGAACTCTGAGGCTTGTGAACGAAACATCACAGAGCAGAGAGATAAGGTGACATCACAGGTCATGTGACCCTCAGTCAACTCTGAGAAACCAGCAGGAAAGTTGTTATACCTGACAAGTTAGAAACATATAAAGAACAAAAAAAATAACTTGGACAACCCCTTTAAAGGATTGTTGGCTGCACACTCGCTGGCGTCGAACCTGGGGACCCCCTCTCTCTTGACCATGCGGGCATCGGTTTGGATCTGGCAACATTTAATCTAAGACAAGGAGATATTAATCCTATCGGTTTCAGATATCCCCATAATATCCCTTACTCATTCCAGACCTTGATATTAAAGTCTGGGTAAAGGTGGGGTTAACTAAGTTAGATCTAATTTTGGAAAACTCTAATATTAAAGCGTTTGAGACCTTGCATCAATCTCACCATTTACCCAATTCCTGTTTCTACCAGTATCTGCAGATTAGGAACATGTTACATAATATTAAGATCCCTTCAGTTCAAGCATCCAAGATCTCTCCTATTAGTAAATTCCTTAATACCCCGGGAGCTGTGCGGAAGGGCCTGTCAACTGCATATCAAGCTTTAGTCCGCAATCACATGTTAAATCAGGTATAATGCCGAAATGGGAAGAAGAATTGGGATGTACTTGGTCCGTTCAGGAGTGGCAAGATGCTTTCTATTGGGTGGTTGCTGGATCGAATTGCATTAATCATGCAGAGCAAAACCGCAAAATCCAGCTTAGATGGTACTTAACACCAGCCAGGATAACACACATGAACCCCTCATATAGTCCGGGCTGCTGGAGAGGCTGTGGTGATAGAGGAACACCTTCACATATGTGGTGGAGCTGTCCAATTATATCTCCCTTCTGGAAGGTCTTTGACCTGTTAGCAATGATTGCTGGTTTTCCCATTCCCTCAACGTCCGCACTAGCTATTCTATCTATTGGCTTCGAATACCTTCCAGGTTCACACCGTTGGGTTGTGGCGGCGATATTAACAGCAGCTCGGAAACTTATAGCCACTTCTTGGAAACTACCTATCACTCCCAAATTTCCGGAACTGATAGCTTTAATCAATAAGTACATGCAACATGAATGTATATATGCTGCTACATGTCAGGCTAGGATGCGGATACTGCAAAGATGGGAGTTGTGGTGTGCATCCTCTCACGCTTCTCATATCCCGCAGGTAGTCTTATAAGACATATGTTCTATAACTGCATATAAGTTTGGTAAAGAGGTTTTAGTTGAGAGTTAAGATGAGCATTTTTGGCACAATTTAATTATCAATAAGTACCCCTGTTGTGCTATAAGTTCTGTTGTTTAATATACCTGTATAAATACAGTTGTCTCGTTTACTGTTGACAATGTAATACAATTATTTGGAACCTGTAATTGTTCTGATCAACCACTGTAATATCTGAATTGCAGTTTATTGCTTACTGTATTGCTTTATACTGGAAAACTCAATAAAAATCTGAAAGTTTAAAAAAAAACAACTACCATTAAAGGGTTTTTGTCACTTCAGCAAATGGCATTTATCATGTAGATAAAGTTAAAACAAGCCACTTACTAATGTATTGTGATTGTCCATATTGCTTCCTTTGCTGGCTGGATTCATTTTTCCATCACATTATACACTGCTCGTTTCCTATTTCCTATGCACACTATAGGAAAAAGCACTAGCCTATGTGTGCTCCCACAGTCCCAGCTACCAGAGAGGCCGACATTTTTTCCTGTGGTGTGCAAGCATGACCACTGCTGCTGGAGTGCAGGGTGGTCGTAACCAAGGAAATGAGTAGTGTTTAATGTGATGGAAAAATGAATCAAGCCAGCAAAGGAAGGAATAATACATTAGCAACATAGTTTATACGGCTAAAAAAAAACATCTGACCATCCAGTTCAGCCTGTTATCCTGCAACATGATCCCTGGATCAACGACCCATCTCTAGTAACTATAACCTGTGATATTATTACCCTCCAGAAATACATCCAGGCCTCTCTTGAACTCTTTTAGTGAACTTACCATCACCACCTCCTCAGGCAGAGAGTTCCATAGTCTCACTGCTCTTACCATAAAGAATCCTCTTCTATGTTTGTGTACAAACCTTCTTTCCTCCAGGCGCAGAGGATGTCCCCTCGTCATGGTCACTGTCCTGGGGATAAATAGATGATGGGAGAGATCTCTGTACTGACCTCTGATATATTTATACATAGTTATTAGATCTCCCCTCAGTCGTCTTTTTTCTAAAGTGAATAACCCTAATTTTGATAATCTTTCTGGGTCCTGTAGTCCACCCATTCCAGTTATTACTTTAGTTGCCCTCCTCTGACCCCTCTCCAGCTCTGCTATGTCTGCCTTGTTCACAGGAGCCCAGAACTGTACACAGTACTCCATGTGTGGTCTGACTAGTGATTTGTAAAGTGGCAGGACTGATCACGGACATCTATGCCCCTTTTTGATGCAACCTATTATCTTATTGACCTTGGCAGCAGCTGTCTGACACTGGTTTCTACAGCTTAGTTTGCTGGTCACTAAAATTCCTAGGTCCTTTTCCATGTCAGAGTTACCCAGTGTTTTACCATTTAGTATGTACTGGTGACTTGCTTGTATTAACTTTCTCTAAATGATAAATGCCTCTTGCTGAAGTGACACAACCTCTTTAAGGTTGGTGTCAGACAGCCATGTGTGGCCTGTGGAGATGGTCAGTGTGAGAGCTGCATCTCCTGGATTGTCCGCAGCTCCTCTGACTCAAACTCGCTCAGAGCTCACAGCATCATAGTGATTTATGATGCTGTCAGTCACTGCCTGCCCCCGTGCCTCTGGTGTGATGTACTCACATGATGGCGCAAGTACAGTCCAGCAGACCTGCAGTCAGGTGGGAACTCACACAACTTCATTTTTTCTTCAAGTGAATGGGAGCTGATCTGCAGTAACCTGCCCGACCACGACAGATTGAGCAGAACAGTGCATCCAGCTCCGTCCAGAGTGCAAGTTCCGGTGCCAGAGGCTGCAGGGAACAGCTGATGCATGGGAGTGCCAGATGTCGGACCCTCACCAAGGATAGGTCATCAATACCCAGAAAACCTCATTAAAAGATCCAACGTCTTGGTGGCAGATATCTCAGGACACCTTCAGGGGTCTTTTGTAATCCATGCCGTAACGAGTCAGAGCTGTTTTGGTGGTATGAGGCTGATCAACATCAATATTAGGGCTCATGCACACAGACGTATGTATTTTGCGGTTGGCAAAAAATACGGATGACATCCATGTGACATCAATATCGCATTGTTTTTTTTTTGCGGATCCATTGTAACAGTGCCTTTCTTTGTCTGCAAATCGGACAAGAATAGGACATGTTCTGTCTTTTTTGTGGAACGACCATATGGACATACGGAAACGGAATGCTCACGGAGTCATTTAAAGTAAATGGTGCTGCATACAGTCTGCAAAAAAACGGAACGGACACAGAAAAAAATACGTTTGTGTGCATGAGCCCTTAGGCGGTGATTTTAATGTTATGACTAATCGTTGAATGCTTATTTTATCATCGAATCAGAGAAATGTTACTATTACAAAAGGATAGGCCTTTGTGTCTGTTTGACATAAAAACAGAATGAAACACACGTTCAAAAAACCCTTTTAAATCTTCCATTTTATTTTTTTAAGTAAAATATGTATATATCAACATATTTACATTGAAGGGGTTGTCAGAGAAAATTAAAAGCATCAGAGAAGGCCCTCATTGGCTAAAATAAAAATTCATGTTATACCTTTATACCGTTCTGTGTGGTGCTGGTCCGGTCCTTCTGCCGCTGCAGTCAGTCACTGTCCTCGTAGACCATCAGGCTGTTTTGGCATAGTAAACTAAGCTAAGTGGCACGTATGGCTAGAAGAGCTAATTTAATCATTACCTTTCCTTCTGAAATCAGTTGCTGCAAATGAGATGTTCTGTGTACAAGGGCGGGCCCTGGAGAAGAACATTACTGAGCATGCGCTAAAATTCTGGCACACTCTGCAGCAGGTTTGCCAACCGTCCGGAAATTTGGACAGTCCATAAAAACAGGTGACTTTTTTTCCTGTGTCCAGGAAAAAAGATAGATGTGTCTATAATTTTTTTTTTTGAGGCTGTTAGTTCATGACTAGATTATTTTGGTGGTAATTATCATCATTTCACAGTAAATGCTGGTAATGAGTTCCTATCAGTAGATTTAGACCTGTATTAAAGGGGTTTTACAGGATTTTACTACTGATGACCTATGGATAGGATAGGTCATCAGTATCTGAATAGTGGGGGTCCAACACCTGGGACCCCCATCTGCCGATCCCCAGGGAGATCCAGCAGGAAACAGCCTGCCAACTCCCTAACACTAGTGTTTGTCGAAATTAAACAAAATGTAGCTATAGCCCTAACAACACACAATCTAACAACAGAGGTAAAATTGGTGGAATTTTTTTAGGTTTATTATCAGAATATCAGTAAAATGCTTCAATAAAGCTAAAGTAGAGCCATAAAAGGGGTTTTCCAGTTAAACATAAAAAAAAAAATGAAAAAACAACACCTGCATTCAACCGTACTGCATTATATAAGTCCTATGGTAATGTAATGTGAGTGCATTTTGACTACTCCAGCATAATTGTGATCTGTGTTGCACACCCTGTGTTCTCGGTGCAAGACTCACGGTGTCTGTAGCATCAGGTCCCTGCTTTTCATTTCTGTCCCCTAGCTTGAATGTCACAGATCCATGCCTGCTTGAAGCCCTGCTGGAAAAACCCAGCCCTAAGACGCAGCACCATGGCTGCCATCACATGTACAGGGCAGGGTTCAGGAGAATGACCAGAACACCGCCCTGAGAGGCAAAGTCATTGTCTCTACAGGGCAGAGCCTTACAAACCTTGCCACGCCTCGGATGTAGATGTGATGTCTTCATGATCAGGGACCAACACAGCGGAAAACGTCACATGACCACGATGCAGTGCAGGAAAATGGGGCATTACAGATAAAACAGTCACCATTAGTGAGTGATAGCATGTTGTTTCCTGTCAATTAATGCTGAAAATTGCAAAGCTGGAATACCCCTTTAAAGGGGGCGATATTAATGAACAGATCAGTAGGGGTCCTACACCCAGCACCCACACTAATCAGACATTTTTACCTGCCACAGGATACAAAACAGTGGACAAAGCTGGAAGCAGAAGGCTCCATCCACTGTGCAGTCTCTATCATAGAAGCAGAGCTGCAGTACACAGGTCCAGCCCTACACAGTGAATGGAGCCTTCTGCTTCCTGCTCTGTCCTGTTTCCAGAGTTAAGGTCCTTTTACACGGGCCGATTATCGGCCGAAAAATCGTTCCTAGGAACGCTAGTGCCGATAATCGGCCCGTGTAAAAGTGGCCCTAATCAGCCGACGAACGAGCAAAACGCTCGTTCGTCGGCTGATTGGATCTTTTGGTTTCTACAAAAGATCCAATCTGTCGGGCGCACATCGGCCTGTGTAAACAGGCGATGTGCGCCTGACAGTATGGAGCTTCCGGGCCGCACGAGCGATACAGCGATCACTCGTGCGGCCCGGCGCTCGATTCATCGGGCCGTGTAAAGGCTCCCTGCCCGAGCGCCGATATCGCTGATCGGCGCTCGGGCAGAGAGACACATCGGCCCGTGTAAAAGGGCCTTTAGTCAGAGGCAGGTGATCGTTTGGGGTGCTGAGTGTTGGATCTCCAATGATCTGATAGTAATAACATCTGAAGGCAGGTCATGAATATCTAAAAGGTGGACAACTCCTTTAAATGCTCCCTAAATGTTAATTGGGTTATCCTGGAAAAGATAATGTTGAGCTATTCCCTGGATAGGTCATCATTATCACATTGGCTGTGGTCCAGATCCCGGCACCCACGCCGATCAGCTGTTTCAGGGAGCCAATGTGCTCACCGGAGCTACAGTGAGCACTGTGGGCTCCTGGCAGCTTTCCAAGCACAGTGCCATACTATGTATAGCGGCTGTGTTTGGTATTGCAGCTCAGCCCCATGGACTTGAATGGGGTGAGCTGCAACTAGGCCATGTGAGCATTGTATGGTGAAGTCACAGGTGTTGGAACAGGCTGCGGCATTAACAGCCTGGGCTCTTTAACAGCTGATCGGCGGTGGTCCCAGGTGTCGGACCCCACATTTCAGATATTGATGACCTATCCTGAGCCCTGTTGACCAGCCAGAAGCACCATATTTTTTTTATCTTTCCCATTACCTTATATTTTCCAGAATGCACAATCTGAAGCATCTCATGTCTGCCAAACATAAAATAAGGTTCTTCAGAGACCTGCACATACACAGTGCAGAGCATCTTTCCACTCACCATACACAATGCAGAATATCTTATGACGCTTAGGCTACTTTCACACTAGCAGCAGGCCTGATCCGGCAGGTGAAGGGTGCTGCCGGATCAGGACTGCCGCAGCGACATGTGTGGAGCCGGAACCGCGCTCCGGCCCCACACATGTCACACAGTACATACATACACACACACATATACACAGACAAATACACATACATACTTACATGCTCCCGGCAGGTCTCCAGAACGTCGGTGGAGCAGGACGGCTCGCACAGGTGACGATTTCCCACAGCGCCCTCTGCTGGGCGCCTGGTGGAATCGTCATCTGTTCGCGCCGTACTGTCCCTCCGGCGCTCTGGAGACCTGCCGGGGAGCATGTAAGTATGTATGTGTATTTGTATGTATATATGTCTGTGTATGTTTATGTGTATGTCTATGTCTGTATGTGGTGACGGATCTGTCATGAACTCCATTGAAAGTCAATGGAGGGCGGATCCGGTTACCATTGTGGTCACATCAGACGGATCCGCCCCCATTTACTTGCATTGGGGGTCATTCCGGATCCGTCTTGGTGCGGATGCCTGGACCGGAGAGCAAACCGCAGCATGCTGCGGTTTGTTCTCTGGTCTGAAGACGGAACGGAATGCTTTCAGGAGCATTCCGTTGTCTTCAGTTCAGTTTTGTCCCCATTGACAATGAATGGGGACAAAACTGAAGCGTTTTATTCCGGTATTGAGCCCCTATGACGGAACTCAATACAGGAATTTTAAAACGCTAGTGTGAAAGTAGCCTAACACAGTGAAGAAAGTGCTGTGATGGACTTAGAGGCCTCACCTAGGAGAAGGGTAAACATCCCTCATAATTGGCTTCCTGCTGAGGACTTCAGAAGGCATTTACTAGGAACAATTGCCCCTAATAGTTTAGCTTGATATAGTTTACATTTTTGTAAGGAGAAATAAGATGTAGTCACTGGTTTGCATGTGTCTTTAAATGCAACGTTAGTAGTGGCTTCTGGACAAAACGTTTACCACAGACAGAACAAGAATAAGGCTTTTCCCTAATGTGAATTTTCTGGTGTTTAATCAGATGAGACTTACAATTGAAGCTTTTCTTGCAGTCCAAACAAGAGACAGATTTCATACCAGTATGGACCTTTTGATGTTTTGCACGGTCAGAGTTGGTGGAAAAACGTTTACCACATTCAAGGCAAGGATAAGGTTTCTCTCCTGTGTGAATTCTCCTATGAACAATAAGGCTGGCGCTACAATTGAAACTCTTCTCACATACGTTGCAAGAGTATGGTCTCTCTCCTGTGTGTATCCTACGGTGCACCGTCAGGTGAGCATTACGGTTGAAACATTTGCCACAGTCTGAACAGGAAAAAGGTCTCTCCCCAGTATGAACCCGCTGATGAAGTGTAAGGTGGGCACTGCAACTAAAACATTTCCCGCATTCCTGACAAGGATATATTTTCATCCCTTTATGAATTCTCTGATGGACATCAAAGAGAGACCTTGTTCTGAAACAATCCCCACATTTGGAACATTCAAAAAGTTGTGAAGCTTTATGTCCTAAGAACTCTGAGCTGTCATTGAGATGTTTTTGATCCTCAAAGATATAGTATGTTTGGCCTGAGGCATGGGTTGCTTGGTTCACAGCCATAAATCGAGTTTTTGTGTTCATTACAGGTCTATAAATGTTTGCATCTCCGAGCTTCCGTTCTTCCAATGAACCTGGGTCTTTAACAAGGGTAGGTGGGTATTGCAGATGATCTCTGGAAGTATAAATGTCAATGTCTAGAAGATGATCTTCTTCCCAGGAGACTGGTTCTTCCTTAATGTACGGAGATGAGAATTTTTGGAGACGTTCTGTAGGTGTAAACATCTTTGAGGCTGTGAGGTACCTTTCATCACATAGCTTCTCCTCAATATGAAATGATTTATAATGTATAAGATCTGAAGGTGTATACATTTCAGAGTGTAGAAGACTTCCCTCTTCAAATGACACTGGTTCTTCTTTAATATGTGGAAATGGATATTGTTGTAAAGCATCTAAAGGTGCATTAGGTGTGCAAATTTTGGTGTCTCTAGTGTCTGCTCCATCACACAGGACTGGTTCATTCTTACGATCAGCCCATTGATATTCAAATTGGACATTTTTTTGTAAATCTGTTGGAAGTTAAGCAAACAAGGTAAAACATCTACAATTGTATTCAGTTTATACAGATTATACTGAAGGTGGTTGGATCTCTTACCCGGTGAGGTGAGGGCCTGTTGTTTCTCCATCATGACATCTTTGTAGAGATCCTTGTGTCCTTCTAAATACTCCCACTCCTCCATGGAAAAATAGACTGTAACATCTTCACACCTTAAAGGGACCTGGCACACATAATGTAGCATTCAGGTACCTCTCTTAAAGGGGTTGTCTCACTACAGCAAATGGCATTGATCATGTAGACAACATTAATACCAGGCACTTACTAATGTATTGTGATTGTCCATATTGCCTCCTTTACTGGCTTAATTCATTCTCCCATCGCATTATACACTGTTCGTTTCCAGGGGTTACAGCCACCACTGCTATAGGAAAAAGCGCTGGCCTCTCTGGTTGCTGGGAGCGGTGGAACACGCATAGACATGCATGCACAGCAGCTCCCATACAGGCAACCTTGTGACTGTGCTGCAGTGATGACCATAACCCCTGGAAACAAGCAGTGTATAATGCGATGGAAAAATTAATGCATGGACAATCACAACACATTAATTTTGTCTACGTGATAAATGCTTTAATCTGCTATATACTTTATATGAATGTCAGCCAACAGTTGTTCCTCTCAGCTCCTCTGTCTCAGCTCAGCTCAAGTTTTCATTGAAGATACGGGGAAAGCCACTGCCAGACCCTGCTGGCAGAGGCTTATCTCCCACTGAAGTAAGATGATTGGGCATGGTGAAATCTAATATGCCGATCCCCCTTTTCCTGAGTGCATGTGTCAGGAGGCCACCATACACATAAGGTCGTCAGCTCGTCCTTGGTTTCAGCCGACTTTTTATCTTAGGGTAGGTTCACAATGAGTTTTTGGAGGCGTTTTTGAGGCAGATTTTCTTGCAGGTTTTTTGGCCAAAGCCAGAAGAGGATTCGAAACGAATCAAAGTATAAAGGAAGGACCTTTACTTCTCCTTCCTGCTGGTTCCACATCTAGCTTTGGCTGAAAAATCTGCCCCAAAAACTCTGTGTGAACCTACCCTTATGTGTCTGGCCAGCAGTATGAATCTGCAAAATATGTCTGGCAGCGGCCTATCTCTGGTGAGAACAAAGGATCAGGCATATTGAAAGGTAACATAGCTGATAGCTGAGGATTACTTTAATGTCCCAGCATTCCCGGCAGTACTCACCTCTCCAGTTAGCAGCTCAGTGATCTTGCTGGTCAGTTCTAGGATCTTCTGCTCATTGTTCCTCTCATGTATCAGCAAGGGAGATGGAGGGTCTGTGAACTGGGTCTTACTCCTTATTCCTAATTTACTGGGCGAGCTTTTTGGGGTCACATGCTCTCTGGATTTCTTTTTCACTACTGCATAATCCTGTGTATAGAGAAAGGCGCTGATCAATATCACTATATACTTTCACAGAACCCATTACCTATCAAGTTATTGATGAAGATAAGTGGTGTCGTATGACCCAGTGCACATAATCCCTCACCTCTCCAGTTAGAATGAAGATTATCTCAAGAGTAAGGTTTAGTATCCTGTTAGTGAGGTGGCTCTGGTACTTGTCTATCCTCCGTCCATCCATGTCAGAAGATGTCCACAAGGCGCTCTAGCATAAACATAGGATTCACTTTGATTTTATCTTGGCTGGAGACAACTTTCTGAGTCCTTAAAGTGATAAAGACAATATTAGTATACCAAAATGTGAATTTTCCAAATCTTTGCTAATTTATTGAAAAGGAAAAAGTAAAATATTGCACTGACATTCAGACCTTTTACTCAGGACTTAGTTGAAGCATTTCTTTTAGCGATTACAGCCTCAAGTCTTCTCGGGTATAATGCCACAAGGTTTGCACACTTGGATTTTCTGCCATTCTTCTTTACAGATCCTCTCAAGCTCTGTCAGGTTGGATGGGGACCGTTGGTGGACAGCAATTTTCAGGTCTCTCTAGAGATGTTCGATTTAAGTTGAAGTCAAGGACATTCACAGAGTTGTCCCTAACCCACTCCTGTGTTGTCTTGGCTGTGTGCTTAGGGTCATTGTCTTGTTGGAAGGTGAATTTTCGGCCCAGTCTGAGGTCCAGAGCGCTCTGGATCAGGTTTTCACTAAGAAAATATCTGTATTTTGCTCCATTCAGCTTTACCTCAAACCTGAGCAGTCTCCCTGTCCCAGTTGCAGAATAACACCCCCCAGCATGATGCTGCCACAACCATGCTTTACTGTAAGGATGGTATTGGGAAGGTGATGAGCAGTGCCTGGTTTCCTTCAAACATGACTCTTAGAATCGAGTCCAAAATGTCCCATCGATCAGACCAGAATGTTGTTTCTCCCAGTCTGAGAGTCCTTTAGATGTTGTTTTGGGCTTTCATGTGTCTTTTACTGAGGAGAGGCTTCTTTCTGGCCACCCTGCCATAAGGCTCATATTGATAGAGTACTGAAGTGATGACTGATCTTCTGTAAATTTCTCCCATGTGCACAGAGGATCTTTGGAATCAGAGTGACCATTGGGTTCTTGACCACTTCTTACCAAGGCCTTTTTCCCCCAATTACTTAGTTTAGTGGAGCAGCCAGCTATGGGAAGTGTCCTGGTTCTTCCAAACCTCTTCCATTTAAGAATTATGGAGGCCACTTTGCTCTTGGAGGCCACTTTGCTTTTGTACCTTTTTCCAGATCTATACCTCCACACAATCCTGTCTCTGAGCTCTACATGGCTTGGTTTTTGCTCTGATATGCTTTGTCCGCTGTGAGACCCTATATAGACAGGGCTGTGTATTTCCAAATTATGTCCAATCAACTAAATTTACTCCAGTCAATGTGTAGAAAAATCTCAAAGATGATCAAGAGAAATGGGAGATCCCAGAGCTAAATTTTAAGTGTCATATCAAAGTCTGAAAATTTATGTCCATGCAGAATTTTAGTTTTTCCTTTTTAATAAATGTGCACATATTTCTAACATTCAGTTTTCACTGTTTTCATATTCTCATTATGGAGTATGGTGGCTTAGAATTTTGGCCTGTATTTATCTGGGTCTAACCTATAAACAATACTTTTCACGAGACGACCTTTTCAGTTTCTTCATATCTCTCTTGACTTTTTTTTTTCCTGGTCTGAATAACATTTGCACTGAATCACTGCACTCTGAATTACTGCCTAATGCCTCATGCACACAACCGTATGTATTTTGCCGTCCGCAAAAACACATCCGTATTTTGTGGAACGGAACAGCTGGCCTCTAATGGAACAGTACTATCCTTGTCTGTAATGCGGACAATAATAGGACATATTTTTTTGCGGAACAGAAATACAGACATATACAGAAACGGAATGCACACGGAGTACCTTCCATTTTTTTGTGGACCCATTGAAATGAATGGTTCCGCAAACGGTCTGCAAAAAAAAATGGAACGGACATAAAAAGAAAATACGTTCGTGTACATGAGGCCTAAGGCCTTTATTACACCAACAGATTATCTGACCAGTCCAATCAGATCAATAGTTGGTGCGTATAACAAAAGATCTGTGTGCATAAACGGCCATCTGACAATGACTGGTCAGAAAATCTGTCAGATAATCTGTTGGTGTAATATAGCCCTAAGGCCACTTTCACAAGTCAATGTTTAGTCAGGGTTTGATCAGTGATTGTGAACCAAAACCAGGTGTGGGTCCAAAACACAGAACAGGAGACACCTTATATCTGTGGAGGCTTCACTCCTGGTTTTGGCTCACAATCACTGATGGAAACACTGATCGAACACTGATTGTGTGAAAGTGGAATAAGGCCTGATTCAGATTACCATTCCGATTTACATCTGCAAAAAATGGGCATATGTCAGACCGAGTGGGAGCCTGCATGGCATCTGTAGTTTTTTTTTTGTGTGCACCCATACACTGAATGAATGAAAGAGTCTTAGATGGAAAATAAACCAGTGCATGCTGCAAATTGTTCTGACTGTGCAAACTGAACCACTGACTTTAGTGGGTCAACCTACCGTATCTGTGTAATCCATTGCTCACACAGATGGAAAAATGTGCCTGTCTAATATAGGCCTTAAAGGGGGTTATCCCATGACTAATGTAAAAAATGGAAATCAAACATCATATAGTACATGGCTATCTCTTTCTAACAAAGCTAGAAGTAGCCCTGTACCTCACATGGATCCAGAGATCTCCACATTCATTGATCCAGTTGCTCTGCTAGATTTATATCAAGCTGGCAACTCAGGGGATGTGTCCTTCCTGCTGTGTCTCTCTCCCTATCAGCTCAGGAGGCAGCTGAAGGATGGAACTGAGCATGTGCATTCTCGCCAGTGAGGAGGACAAAGAAATAAGATTAAAGAGAAAACAGCAGGTGGCGCTGTACAGATATATTTTATTGAATAACACAGTGGCTATACTACATTGTTAATTACATGTAGTTACAAAAGTATTCAGATGCAGGTGCTGGTTCGAAAACTGCAGAATAGTTTTCGTCGGACAATCTCTTTAGGGATGTTTTTTGTAAATGAACTTTGCTACGATTTCACATTGAAAAATCTGCTGTGGACATTGCTGCGAATTTGCTGTGCTCTGTACTTATAGCAGAGGCTGAAATACATAGCAAAAATCCACAGTAAAAATTGCCATATTACGGATTTAAAATCCACACCACAGGTCAGTTACACTGCGGATGTTTTTTCCATCCACATTGCCTGTACTGTAAAACATTGTGGATCTGCCGCATGCAAAGCCATGGCAGAAACTCCATAGCATTTGCATCCCGTGTGGACGCCCCCTTACATTGTGGATGCTGTATAGAATGGACCACTAATCAGCCTCTGTGCATCTACCACTGGATTAACCTGTTCTTCTCCAGATGCTATGCATTACCGGTGACTGAAAGGGCTGGACAAGCCTCCTGTGGATTAACCCTTTAATGGTAGACTTTTATAGTCCACCAAGAGTGAATTATTACATTATGGTGACATTAGAATGATATCACACTACAACCACATACGGTATTCTTTTTTTTTTCTCTGAAAAGCTCTTTTGACACCCTGGAGTCAGGCCTGAGTGCAGCTGACATCACTGCACCCCCTACAGCAAGACCAGTGCACTGAATGGACAACCTCCTGGACTGGTGCACCATGTGGATTAACCCCTTCATTGCTTGCTGTGCACTGTGGTGTGCTGCATGCACCCTCACCTCTCATTACATGCATTTCATCTGCTGTGAGGGTTGTACCAGGCTGAGGGAACGTCTTATGTGCAGACACTTATTAGCACATTACCTGCAACTGGGAGCAGCTCCTTTTTCTCAGTCACTGAGAGATAAAAGTTCTTTTTTTCCTGCCTTTTCCACTTCCTGTTGCTGCGTTTCACTTCACTTCCAGGTTGTATGACCCAAGCCTCTATCCCACCCTGAAGAGCTCAGGCAGGGAGCAGAGCTGCCACCAGAGGCTGTGAGACTACAACTCCCGTCATGCCTAGTGGGTGTTCCCTCAATCTACAGAAAAGCTTTCCATGCCATCTAAATGTCACAGTGCATTATGGGAGATGCATAGGAAAGTGAAAAAATACAAGTCTGAAGACCATGTCAGGGCTGGAGCCTAGCTCACACAGAAGCTTGACCTCATGGCTGTCAGTCTGTCACTGAGATAATTACTGAAACCATTCATAGTGCTAGGTACATTTGGGGTAGAACTGGCTCAGTTGCCCATAGCAACCAATCAGATTCCACATTTCATTTTTCACAGCTCCTTTGGAAAATGAAAGGTCATACACACATCCAACTGCTACACAACCTCATAATACAGCTGCATCATACACATCCAACTGCTACACAACCTCATAATACAGCTGCATCATACACATCCAACTGCTACACAACCTCATAATATAGCTGCATCGTACACATCCAACTGCTACACAACCTCATAATACAGCTGCATCATACACATCCAACTGCGACACAACCTCATAATACACATCCAACTGCTACACAACCTCATAATACACACCCAACTGCTACACAACCTAATAATACAGCTGCATCATACACATCCAACTGCTACACAACCTCATAATACACATCCAGCTGCTACACAACCTCATAATATAGCTACATCATACACATCCAACTGTTACACAAACCTCATAATACACATCCAACTGCTACACAACCTCATAATATAGCAACATCATACACATCCAACTGTTACACAAACCTCATAATACACATCCAACTGCTACACAACCTCATAATACACATCCAACTGCTACACAACCTCATAATACACATCCAACTGCTACACAACCTCATAATACACATCCAACTGCTACACAACCATATAATATACATCCAGCTGCCAAACAACCTCATAACACACGTCCAACTGCTACACAACCTCATAATACACATCAAACTGCTACACAACCTTATAATACACATCGAACTGCGACACAACCTGATAATACACATCCACCTGCTATACAATCTCATAATACACATCCAACTGCTACACAACCTCATAATACACATCCAGCTGTAACACAACCTCATAACACACATCTAGCTGCTACATAACCTCATAATACACAGCCAACAGCTACACAACCTCACAATACACATCCAACTGTTACACAACCATATAATACACATCCTGCTGCTGCACAACCTAATACTACACATACAACTGCTACACAACCTTATTATACACATCCAGCTGCCAAACAACCCTCACAATACACATCCTTATCATACACATCCAACTGCTACACAATCTCATAATACACATCCAGCTGCTACACAACCTCATAATGCACATCCAACTGCGACACAACCTCATAATACACATCCTCATCATACACATCTACATACCTCCCAACTTTTGAAAATTGCAAAGAGGGACAATGTGTGCGGCACGCATCACAGCAGTTTTTTCATACGAGGCCACGCCTCTAACTCCACCCAAAGCATAATTACTGGAGCCCCTGCAGCAATTTTTTTCTTGCGCCTTAATGTCCATATAAATATTAGCACATAAATCATCAGATTATAGAAATTTTAAGGTCCAAATTGCACCAAATAATGACGTTCTGGTCTAATTTACAGGTAGAAACCATACAGGCACTTTAGCAAGGAGCAAATTAGTAAATTTATTAATGCACATTAATGCATTAATCCTTCGGGTCAAAAAGAGGGACATTTAAAGAAGAACTCCCGACAAAAAATTTATTCCATGTCCTGCTAGAAATGTACATGATATAATCTGTAGTGAATGTCATTTTCTTATCAGTGTCTAAATTTTTGACTTATATCATCCTGAAGTTTCTTATCTGTGTCATGTGACCAGCAATTAGACCCACCAACTCACACAGAGACTTATGTGTGGACAGGAAGTCTAATTCTCTATGTATTCCTATGAGACTGAAAGTGAGGCTCCCATAGGAATGAATAGAGAAGTGACTGGCTTTCTGTCGTGGGTCAGTTGGAGGTCAGGGAGTTGGTCACATGACCCAGCTACAATAAGAAGAGAGGTTTTTACTCACAGAAACAGTCACTGATAAGAAGATGACTATCACTACAGATTATATCATGCACCTTTCTAACAGGTCAGAGAATAAACATTTTTGCGGGAGTATTTCTTTAAGGATAAAAGAGGGACAGAGGGATTTGCGTCAAAAAGAGGGACTGTCCGTCAAAAAGAGGGACTGTCCCTCCAAAAGAGGGACACTTGGGAGGTATGCATCTAGCTGCTACATAACCTCATAATACACATCCAACTGCTACACAACCTCATAATACACATCCAACTGCTACACAACCTCACAATACACATCCAGCTGTCACAGAGCCTCATAAGAAATACTCAGGTGCTACACAAGCTTATAATAGACACATCCAGCTGTTAAAGAACACCATAAGGCTCCATTCACACGTCTGTTTTTCTTTCCTGATCCGATCCGCATCCGATCCGCAAATCATGCGGATAGGATGCGGATCCATTCATTTCAATGGGTCCTGAAAAAATGCGGACAGCACTCCGTATACTGTCTGCATCCGTTGCTCCGTTCCGTTATGCGGATCCGCAAATAAGATAGAGCTTGTCCTACTTTTGTCCGCATATGCGGTCCATGGTCCCATTATGGTCAATGTGTCCGCAAAAAATGCGGATGATATGCGGAATGCATCAATATGTCATCCGTATATCATCCGCAATTGCGGATCCGTTTCCAGGAAATATGAAGAAATACCCTACCAACATATATTCCTTCTTTCTTTTTTTTGCGGAAAAAAGGAACGGAGGCGAATGTACAATTGGTAAACACGGAAGGTTTTTGCAGAAACACGGATCCACAAAAAACGGACCAAAAATCTGGAATAGAAAAATACGGAAGTGTGAATGGAGCCTAATACACAGCCAACTGCTACAGCTTCTCATTAGGCCTCATGTACACGACCATATGAAAAAACGAGTCCGCAAAAAAGGATCCACGAAAAATACGGATGACATCTGTGTGCAGTCCGTATTTTGCGGAATGGAACAGCTGGCCCCTAATAGAACAGTACTATCCTTGTCCGTAATGCGGACAATAATAGGACATGTTCTATTTTTTTGCGGAACGGAAATACGGACATACGGAAACGGAATGCACACAGAATACCTTCCATTTTTTTTACAGACCCATTGAAACGAAAGGTTCCGCATACGGTCCACAAAAAAAAACCAGAACGGACACGGAATGAAAATACGTTCGTGTGCATGAGCCCTAATACATACTCCAACTATTGCACAACCTTATATGCACCCCAGCTGCTGCACGACCTCTTAATACACCCCGCTGCTGCAGAACTTCTTAATACACATCTAGCTGCTGCAGAACTTCATTACATACATCCTGGCTACAACACAACCTAATAATATACCTCCAGGCAGCTGCTGCATAACTTTACATTACAAACAAACCCAGCTCCCACAGAAACTCACAATACACACCTTAACTGTTGCAGTACCTTATAACATATATGTAAGGTACAGAGCACTGTATGCACACCCTTCCTGTTTCACAACCTCTTAATATACATATCACCTGCAGAACCACAAAATACACAACCTTGCGGTTGTAAAAACTCATAATACAAATCCAGCTGCTGCAGAACCTCATGACCCACCACCCAATTGCTGTACATACACACAGGGAGGGGACAAGCTATTTTGGCAACCGATTCAACAGCTTTAAAATGTGCATCTGCACACCTGGCATACATATCATGCACATTTGCAGAGACATCCTACTCACTTGTTTACGGTTTTGTTCATACATGCAGGGGTGCACCTAGTCTTTCTGCTGCCTGAGGCGAAAACCGATACAGTGCCTCCCCCATGCCAATTTCTTAATCTAACCCCTTTCCTTCAGCCCATGATCATTCGGCTGCCCCGTTGTGCCCCTACCTGGTGCTGCCTGAGGCGATTGCATCACTGGGCCTCACTGGGGTTCTATTAGGAGCCAGCTGTTCAGTTCCGCAAAATACGGAATGCACACAGATGTCATCCGTATTTTATGCGGATCCATTTTTGCGGACCGCAAAAACCATACGGTCGTGTGAACAAGCCCTTATAGTCTATGGGTTCGTGAAAACCACAGATGCATCAGTGTTTAACGGATCATTAAGAAGAGGTGCTTTGAAAATTATTTTTCAGCTGTTCAGTGTCAGTGAAACACGGATGCAACACGGACAGCAAAACACGGACCCACGGACCCGACATGGATCCTTCACGGACAGCTTCACAGATGCCTCACTGACCACCTGCTCACGGATTTGAGCACGGAAACAGACGTGTGAATGAGGCTTAAGGTTTGGGCTACACAGTTACACTGGTCGTGTGACAGCCGTTGTGGCCAGGAAAGCAGAGTAGCGGTAAATCCCATAGAAATTAATGGGATTGCGGCGCGAGTTGCACAAAAAATCTAACTCTTGTTCTTTTTCAGGGTGTTTTTTTATTCGGTTTTAAATGCATTTTTGATACTTCAGTGCAAAACTGCATTTTCAGCTGGTGGTTTTTGGCATGGATCTGCGACAAAAACTGCACAGAAAAGGCACAACAGCGCAAGGACACATACATAGCTATTTTCTGATGCTTGCCATTCATTTTCACTGGGAGACTCAGTGTGGATTCTGCCCCAAAGAAGGGCATTCTGCTTCTTATTTTCCATGTGGAAAGTGCTGCTTCCCATTGAAATGAGAATGGGAGGCTGTTTTGAGAATTTTTTTGGAGCTAATTTTGGCTAGGTTCACAAGGAGTACTTGTGTCAGGAAAAAAAACTAATTGAAAAAATCCTGATGCGGATTCAGTTTTTTTTCCAGCCCAGAAGATACTTTGAGGTTGAAACACTCCAAAATCAGAGCCAAAAAAGTCTATGTGAAATGGCCCTTGAGGTACCTCAGAGTGTCTTGATATGTGACATGGCCCTGGAAAATTATTCTAGTGAAACATGCCCTCCAAAAGCCATATGGTGTTCCTTCACTTCTTAGCTCTGCGGTGTGCCCATACAGCAGTATCCGAGCACATATGGGGTGTTGCTACATTCAGAGGAAAATGGCTTGTGAAAATGAAAAAATAAGGCCTAAAGCAACATTTTCTTGTAAAATATGTAAATTGTATGACATGCCTGTTAACCTCTTAACTATGCAGGACAAGAATATTCGTCCTAAACAGCGGTTCCATGAGGGTAACCGGCCCTTCCCAACATGTTCTGTCGATCAGCTGCAGGGGCCCAGCTGTTACTGACAGCCGGGCCCCAACTGTAATCACCAGTATCGGTAAAAACACTGATGCTGGCGGATAAACATCCTATATACTGTGATCAATGCTGACCGCGATATATAGGAGGTTTGCAGAGGGAGGGTGCTTGTTCTCTCACCCCCATTGGATCCCTGAACGGCAATGACGGACTCCGATGGCTGCTGTGGCAGCCCCAAGTCTTCCAAAGGCCTTGGGGCCCGGCAGCTACAGAGGCCTAGGCTGGGTCTCTTAGGCGGACTGTCAGTGTAATGTACTGACAGTCAATGCAGTACAATACAGCATGTACTGTACTGCACTGAAACAGGGACCAGACCCTGAAATGTACCATAATAGAACAAAAATAAAAAAAAGTTTAACAATAAAAAATTTAAGATTTCAACTTAAAATGCTTAATAATCAAGCTATATACAATAAAAAATGTAAAAAAAAGTTAAAATAGACATATTAGGTATTGCCGCATCCGTAACGACCGTCTCTATAAATATATCACATGATCTACCCTGTCAGATGAATGCCATAAAAAATAAAAACTGTGCCAAAAGAGCTATTTTTTGTCACATTGCCTTACAAAAAGTCTAATAACAAGTATTATGTACCCCAAAATGGTCTTGGTCTTGGTCCCTTTGCAGATCAGCAAAACACAACGGTCGTGTGAAAGTAGCCTTATCTTAATGTGCTTACATGCAGAGCTCATGCATGTATGATTGACATGATCTAACCCAGAGATCTCAAACTCTTGGCCCTCCAGCTGTTGTAAAACTACAACTTCCATCATGCCAGGAGAGCCTACAGCTATTGGGGCATGCTGGGAGTTGTAGTTTTACAACAGCTGGAGGGCCACGAGTTTGAGATCTCTGATCTAACCCATCAGGTGAACACCGTGAAAAAAGATAAAAATGGTGTCAAAATTTTTTGTCACCTTGTGTTACAAAATGCATAAATAGCAAGCGATCAAAAAGTACTATGTACCCCAAAATGGTACCAATGAAAATATCTGCAAAACTCATTGTGCAAAAAACAAGCCCCCACACAAGACAATCGGACAGATAAAAAAAATATGGCTCTCAGAAAATGGTGACACAAAAACAGGATTTTCTTCTTAAAAAATGCTTTGTGTAAAAGAAAGTATATAAAATTGGTATCTCTGTAGTCAACTTGACCAGAATAAACATAACGTGTTATTTTTCACACACGGTGTGGATTACGTTACCAAAATCTAAAAAGCAGTGATAGAATTGCTGCCTTTTGTTTATCCTGCTTGTCAAAAAGCTAACTAAAATGTGATAAAAAAAAGTTGTATGTACTCCAAAGTAGAGCAAATGATAATGGCAGCTCATCCCCCAAAACATAAGCAATGAAACAGAAAATTATGGTTCCCATAAAAATAGCTGTACTGGTACCCCAGAGGCGCTGTGCTTGTAAATGAATCCATCAAAATCTGCATTGCAAAAGCCAAAAGGTGGTCTTTCCCATCTGAACTCTGCAGCTTAGGCCTTATTCACACGTATGTTTTTTGGTCAATGATTTCCATCATTGATTTTGAGTCAAAACCAGGTGTGGCTCTAAATATAGAACATGTGCAGATCTTTCCCTTACATTTTATCTCTATGCAGTCTCCAAGCCTGGCTTTAGCTCACAATCACTGATGGAAATCACTGACCAAAACACTAACGTGTGAATAAGGCCTTACCCAAACAGTAGTGTACATCTACATTTATGGCAGTTCATTAACCAGTTTAACCTGCCTAACATTTTAAAGGGCATGGTGTGTCTTAGGCTACTTTCACACTAGCGTTAGCACGGATCCGGCACCTAAAGGGTGCCAACGGATCCGTGCTAACGCTATACATGTGTGGAGCCGGAGCAGCGCTCCGGCCCCACACATGACACACATTAAAACAAGACACAGACATACATACAAACAAACATACAGACATACATACAGACATACATACATACATACATACTCACATACTCCCGGGACGCCGGCAGAACGTCTTCACGCGCCTCCTGCGCGCAGTGATGACGATTCCCCACAGCGCCCTCTGCTGGGCGCAGTGGGAAACGTCATCGCTGCGCGCAGGAGGCGCGTGAAGACCTGCTGCCGGCGTCCCGGGAGTATGTGAGTATGTATGTTTGTATGTATGTCTGTATGTTAGTTTGTATGTATGTCTGTGTGTATGTAGCCGGATCCGGAATGACCCCCCATTGGAAATCAATGGAGGACAGATCCGGATTACTGGTGTGTCCACACCAAACGGATCCGTCCCCATTGACTTGCATTGGGGGTCATTCCGGATCCGTCTTGGTGCGGATGCCTGGACCGGAGAGCAAACCGCAGCATGCTGCGGTTTGTTCTCCGGTCTGAAGACGGAACGGAATGCTTTCAGGAGCATTCCGTTGTCTTCAGTTCAGTTTTGTCCCCATTGACAATGAATGGGGACAAAACTGAAGCGTTTTTTTCCGGTATTGAGCCCCTATAACGGAACTCAATACCGGAATTTAAAAACGCTAATGTGAAAGTAGCCTTAGATGGTACACACTGGACACAACATATTGGGCAGCAAAATGCCATGTATGTGGAAAACTTGCAATTTTCCCTTTGCACAGTCCACTGTGCATTAATTTCTGCAAAATATCTGTGGCGTCAAAATGCTCACTCCACTCCTCTATAAATCCTTTGGGGTGTAGTTTCCGATATAGGGTCACTTCTCAGGGGTATCATGTCATGATATCATCCCAGAGTCTCTACAGTCATGGCCAAAAGTTTTGAGAATGATACAAATATTAATTTTTACAAAGTCTGCTGCTTCAGTTTTTATAATGGCAATTTGCATATACTCCAGAATGTTATAAAGAGTGATCAGCTTAACAGCAATTACTTGCAAAGTCAATATTTGCCTAGAAAATGAACTTTATCCCCCAAAACACATTTCAACATCATTGCAGCCCTGCCTTAAAAGGACCAGCTAACATCGTTTCAGTGATTGCTCCATTAACACAGGTGTGGGTGTTGATGAGGACAGGGCTGGAGATCAATCTGTCATGATTAAGTAAGAATGACACCACTGGACACTTTAAAAGGAGGCTAGTGCTTGGCATCATTGTTTCTCTTCTGTTAACCATGGTTATCTCTAAAGAAACACGTGCAGTCATCATTGCACTGCACAAAAATGGCCTAACAGGGAAGAGTATTGCAGCTAGAAAGATTGTACCTCAGTCAACAATCTATCGCATCATCAAGAACTTCAAGGAGAGAGGTTCCATTGTTGCCAAAAAGGCTCCAGGGCGCCCAAGAAAGACCAGCAAGCGCCAGGACCGTCTCTTAAAAGTGTTTCAGCTGCAGGATTAGGCTACCAGCAGTGCAGAGCTTGCTCAGGAATGGCAGTAGGCAGGTGTGAGTGCATCTGCACGCACTGTGAGGCGGAGACTCTTGGAGCAAGGCCTGGTCTCAAGGAGGGAAGCAAAGAAGCCACTTCTCTCCAGAAAAAACATCAGGGACAGACTGATATTCTGCAAAAGGTACAGGGAGTGGACTGCTGAGGACTGGGGTAAAGTCATTTTCTCTGATGAATCCCCTTTTCGATTGTTTGGGACATCTGGAAAACAGCTTATTCGGAGAAGACGAGGTGAGCGCTACCACCAGTCTTGTCTCATGCCAACTGTAAAGCATCCTGAAACCATTCATGTGTGGGGTTGCTTCTCAGCCAAGGGAATCGGCTCTCTCACAGTCTTGCCTAAAAACACAGCCATGAATAAAGAATGGTACCAGAATGTCCTCCGAGAACAACTTCTCCCAACCGTCCAAGAGCAGTTTGGCGATCAACAATGCCTTTTCCAGCATGATGGAGCACCTTGCCATAAAGCAAAGGTGATAACTAAATGGCTCAGGGAACAAAACAGAGATTTTGGGTCCATGGCCTGGAAACTCCCCAGATCTTAATCCCATTGAGAACTTGTGGTCAATCATCAAGAGACGGGTGGACAAACAAAAACCTACAAATTCTGACAAAATGCAAGCATTGATTGTGCAAGAATGGACTGCTAACAGTCAGGATTTGGTCCAGAAGTTGATTGAGAGCATGCCAGGGAGAATTGCAGAGGTCCTGAAGAAGAAGGGTCAACACTGCAAATATTGACTTGCTGCATTAACTGATTCTAACTGTCAATATAAGCTTTTGTTACTCATAATATGATTGCAATTATATTTCTGTATGTGATAAAAACATCTGACAAACACACATAAAAACCAGAGGGCAGCAGATCATGTGAAAATATAATATTTGTGTCATTCTCAAAACTTTTGGCCATGACTGTACAGTTGTCAGCACAAGATGCATAAATCACCACAATGCACCTCAAACGCACATTGTGCTCTTTTACTATCAAGCTATATACAATAAAAAATGTAAAAAAAAAAAAGTTAAAATAGACATATTAGGTATTGCCGTATCCGTAACGACCGTCTCTATAAAAATATCACATCATTGTGTCCAGGCAAAAGACTAGGGCCACATGTATGGTGTTTTTAAAACCAAAAAGCATGGCATAATACGAGGACTTGCTTTTCACACTGGCTTACAATAGGCACAACACATTGGGCATTGAGATGGCATATTTATGTAAAAACAGCAATTTTCCCTGTTGCCTCCACAACGGCATACCTAGAGGTTACTCCGCCTCCTTAGGGGCAGGAAACAACTGAGCCAGAGCATTAAAACGCCTCCTCCAACCTCCTGCTTCAGTTGTTTCCTGTCCCTCAGGTGTGCAGGAGAAGTCAGAGCTTCGGATCGCACAGTCTTTTGGTTTGTATTCCCAGTCTCTGCACCGGAGGGCCGTTGCAGGGGGTTAGAGTGGCGGGGCTTACCTGGTGCCCTTTCTGCCCCTTTCGGTGTAAGTCCGGCGGGTGCCGGCAGCTCCGGACTGCGCTTACCGCTCTTGGTTTCCGAGCGTGTAAGCCGGATGAGGGAGGAGTTCTTTGGCCAGTGCATTCCACCCGGCGCATGCACACTGTGGGAGTAGGTACACGTGACCGGAAATGACAGCAGCAACGTCTTCCCCCAGCGTCCTCCACTGCTATATCTGGATTTGTGCTGCTCATGGCACCCAGTCGAGGGGATCCTTCAGGCAGTTTGAGTGCCTTCTACTCCTGCCTCTTCCTGGTCTCCCACGTTTTTGGAATATGTCCCTGATTTTGTTTCCTTCACCGGGTGTTTTTGGTGTTCTGGCTATCTGCTCTTCAGTGATGGCTTCCTCCCCTTTGCCTTGTTGCTCATTATTAAAGGTCTCCTTTGCTTTATAGGGCAAGGAGACCTCTAAAGCAAGTGGGGAACCATCACAATAGAAGAGATGCGTCCTTTGTAAAAGGACCCTCCCTGCCTCCGTTAAATAGTGGCTGTGTCAGAAATGTACAGATAAAGTGGTTTCTGAGAAGTCCCCATCTTTGATCGAAAACATGAGAACTATGATTAAAGAAGAAGTAGGGGCGGTAGTTGATGCAAAGCTAGCCATGGCCTTACCTGGCCCATCCACCTCAAAATCTCTATCTCAGGTGATCGAAGATATTGATTCCGAAGTCGATGAAGGAGATATCTCCTCTGATGTGGGATCTAGTGATTTAGAGGATTCTGCTGGTCGCCAGCTCTGTTCTGTTGAAGAAACTGAATCCCTTCTTAAGAACATTAGAGCCACAATTGATTTAGAGGAAACCAAGGAACCCTTATCAGTGCAGGACCAAATGTTCCTAGGTTTGGGCGACAAAAAGAATAGGGTATTTCCGGTCCACAATAATATCCAGAATATGATTCGCAATGAATGGAAAGACCCTGAAAAGAAACAGTTAACTTCCAGATTGTTTAAGAGGAAGTACCCCTTCACAGACGAAGATTCGGCCCTCTGGGACAGAGCCCCTAAGGTGGATGCTCCCATTGCTAAAATGTCTAAGAAATCCTCTCTTCACTTTGAGGACATTGGCTTGCTCAAAGATCCGATGGATAAAAAGAGTGAGGCCTTGCTTAAAAAAGCCTGGGAATCCTCTGCTAACTTGTTTAGACCCGGTATAGCGGCGACATATACTGCTCGCATCCTTACCCTGTGGTTATCCCAGCTGGAGGAACACTTAAATTCAGGAAAGGAAGCAGTCAGACGGCATTGGAGGATCAGATATCCCTCCTTCTGGGAAAAGCAGCTATAATTGCAGTACCTCTAGAACAGAGGGGTCTGGGATTTTATTCCCCGATATTCCTAGTAAAAAAACCAAGTGGGCCTTCAGAGTTATTATTAACCTAAAAACTATCAACTGGTATATTCGTTACAAGAGGCACACAAGCTCTGCCTCTGATGCCACCAGATGTAAGGCAGCTATCCTATAAATCTGTGTTCAACCCTTTAAATAAGCCTTATGATATTTCTCATATATTAAATAAACCAGCACCTCATCTGCAGACAGTGGAGCATGTATGGCCTATAAGCCTATAACCCCGAAACAGCTGTCTGCAGATGAGATGCTGGCTTATTTACTATCCGAGTCATGTTTCAAGGCCTATTTAAAGGGTTGAACATTGACGTATAGGATAGCTGCCTTACATCTGGTGTCATTAGAGACAGAGCTTGTTAGGAGTTTATTTGCATCCCTTTCTTCCCACATTTATATAGTTTTTCTTGTGTTTTAATATTGAACAAAAATAAAAACCTTGGAAAAATTATAGTATTTTTCTCCCTATAAGACGCATAGGTTTTAGAGGAGACAGACCATCAGCAGATTTGGTTTCCAGTACCATTTCTATGCTGATGACACACAATTATACACTTCATCCCCCAACATCACCCCTGCTGTATTACAGAATGCCAGTGACTGTCTCTCTACCGTCTCTAACATTATGTCCTCTCTCTATCTGAAACTGAATCTTTCAAAAACTGAACTTCTTGTGTTCTCTCCATCTACTAACCTACCCAAACCTGATATCTCCCTCTCAGTGTGCGACACCATCCTCACTCCTAGGCAGCACGCCCGCTGTCTCAGGGTTACATTTGACACCGATCTTTCTTTCACCCCTTATATTCAATTTCTCCACATATTCAATGCCTCCACTCTGTGCCAGTCATTGCACTGGTTACCTGTACACTATAGAATCCAATTTAAACTGCTTGTCATCACACACAAAGCTCTCCACATTTCTGCAACCCCTATATCTCTTTCTTCATCCCTGTCTACCACACTACCCGTGCTCTCTGTTCAGCCAATGACTTACAACTGACTTCCACTATAATCCGAACCTCTCACTCCAGGCACCAAGATTTCTCCCACGCTGCATCGGTGCCCTGGAATGCCCTACCCCAAGAAATTATGTTAAATCACAATATACACAATTTTAGGTGCTCCCTATAAACACATATTTTTAGAGTGGCATATCACATCCCCTGATCTAACTCCTCTCCATATATAGCCTATTTATCATTTCCTGAACATGATCCTCCACCAAACTCCTCCACCAAACCCAGAAGCACTGCATATACTGGTTACTGCCCGGCTCATGCTGCTTTATATCTGCTCCCCTATTCTCCCAGGATAGCTGGACTATCATACAAAACAAGCACTTCTACCTTTTGTGTCACCCCTATCTCCTCAAAGATTGTAAGCTCTTGCGAGCAGGACCCTCATTCCTTTTGTAATTATTGAATTGTCTGTTGCTATGTTATTTATGACTGTTTGTACATGAACCCCTGAACTGTAAAGCGCAGTGGAATAAGTTGGCTCTATATAAATAAAGATTATTGTCTAATATATAAAACTAAGTGTATGTATGTATGTGTGTATGTCCTCTAAAGGAATCCGCACTGTCACATTTACAATCACGAAATTTGGCACATAGGTACATCAGGTGTCCGGGAAGGTTTTAGACTGGGTCTCAGTTCTCCAGGACGTACCGTTCCTGATATATTCCCAAAAAATGCATTAGCCAATAGAAGCCTGGTCACATGACCCTTATCAGCAAATAGAAGCTTGCATGCCCTTACTCTCCACATACACAGTTTTACTGCAGGTTTCCATAACAACCCAGCCATTTTTCTTCACTGCTGTTGGTCAGCTTTAAAGGGGCAGAGCGCTGTGGATGACACTGTTAAAGGGGTATTCCGGTTACCATAAATATAACTTATGTTTTAGACTAATTCATCATCAATCATTACCTAATATAATGTAAATTTCACATATTTACCATTCAGAAGTAATAAAAGATGTTTTCTTCCACTGTTACCCACTGTGTTTCCTCATAAATTACCATGCCATCGACCTGTAATTCAGGCCACCCTCAAAAAAGGACTTAAAACCTCTCCCCCAGGTCTCGCTAAGCCATGGCCTGGTCAGGACCCCTCCCACTCGAGGAGGATTGAAAAAATGAAGGTAAAAATCAACTTCTGTCAGCTGCAGGGGTGGGAGAGAGGGTGACTTTCTCCCTGCAGTTCATGCTTAGACTGCACAGTGCTGCTGTCTGCGAGCTGTTCGAAATGACATCCCTATGTCCGTCCAGGTTCTGTGCCGGACGGAGGACAGGGAGACTGAAAGCTAGACTCTCTGGCCTAAAACCGGACCTCTGACCACCCTCGGGGCAGGCTGCTGTGAAGGTCACAGTTAAAGGGGTGGGCACTGTGGAGGTCACTGTTAAGGAAGGAGGTGACTATGAAGGCCACTATTAAAGGGGCAGTGGGGTACTGTGAGGTCACTGTTAAATGGGTTGTCCCACTTCAGTAAGTGGCATTTTTTATGTAGAGAAAGTTAAAGGGAT
Organism: Rhinella marina; assembly: GCA_900303285.1. Classification (NCBI taxonomy): domain Eukaryota; kingdom Metazoa; phylum Chordata; class Amphibia; order Anura; family Bufonidae; genus Rhinella; species Rhinella marina. The sequence continues at coordinate 74,680 of ONZH01022832.1, read as the reverse complement.
TCTGTCAGCACGATTTTGCATATAAAGGTAATGCCACTACTGGATTCAGCTGAGCATGTTGAATTCAAAAATGTTATTATTACAGTTCCTAGTAGTAGATTTAATGCTGAAAAAACGTTTTTTATAATGTGTCAATCACTCACATAAGGAGCCCAAGGGGATGTGCCCAGCCACGTTCCAGCCCGGGCTCACCGAGACAGTTGGAGCCCAGGACCGCCCACCTCATTAATATTCACTTCACTGCTTCCAGCAGTGAAGCTCCGTCATCGTTGTAATCCCGCGCAGGCACAGTACCTCAAGCGGTCTACGCCCGTGCGGTCTGCGGGCATCGGCCTCAGAGAAGGTACTGCGTATGCGCGGGATTACAACGATGACGGAGCTTCACTGCTGGAAGCAGTGAAGTGAATATTAATGAGGTGGGCGGTCCTGGGCTCCAACTGTCTCGGCGAGTCCGGGCTCGAACACGGCTGGGCACATCCCCTTGGGCTCCTTATGTGAGTGATTGACACATTATAAAAAACGTTTTTTCAGTATTAAATCTACTACTAGGAACTGTAATAATATTTTTGAATTCAACATGCTCAGCTGAATCCAGTAGTGGCATTACCTTTATATGCAAAATCGTGCTGACAGAATCCCTTTAATACAAGGCACTTACTAATGTATTGTGATTGTCCATATTGCTTCCTTCGCTGGCTTGATTCATTTTTCTATCACATTATACACTGCTCGTTTCCATGGTTACGACCACCCTGTATCCATTAGTGGTGGTTCGTGCTTGTACAATATAGGAAAAAGAAGCAGCCTATGTGCGTGCCCATGGTCCAGGCCACCAGAGAGGCTGACGCTTTTTCCTATGGTGTGCAAGCACAACCACCACTGGTGGATTGCAGGGTGGTCTGTAACCATGGATACGCGCAGTGTATAATGTGATGGAAAAATTAATCAAGCCAGCAAAGGAAGCAATATGGACAATCACAGTACATAAGTAAGTGGCTTGTATTAACTTCCTCTACATGATAAATGCTGCTTACTGAAGTGAGACAACCCCTTTAAGGGAGCGGGGTACTGGGAGGTCACTGTTAAAGGGGCAGTCGCTGTGGAGGTCTCTGTCAAGGGGGCCAGGAATGGTGGAGGTCAGTTAAGGGGACTGTAACCTATGGTCAGTGTTAAGGGGCAGGTGCTGTAGAGGTCAATGTTAAGGGGGCACAACCCCGTGGAGATCACTGTCAAAGGGGTGAGGTGCTGTTGAACTCACTTTTAAAGGGGCAGGCTGCTATGAAGGTCAAAGTTAAGGGGGTGGGCTGCTGTGGAGATCCCATTTTAAGGAGACGGGGCACTGTGTGTGTGTGTGTGGGGGGTCAGCGTTAAGGGGTGGGGGGCTGTATATTGGTGCTGTAGAGGTCACTGTCGATATCTTTTAACAACACACACAAACATTAAATAAAATAGATGAAATATACTTGGGGCAAAACTGGGTATATTCTGCTATTTATTATTATAAGGAGGAAAAAATAAATACTTTTCATCAGACCCCCAATGTTTATTAAACCCAAGCTCATACCCCCAATGTTAATCAGAACCCAGATCAGACAAAAAAAACATCAACTCGACTCTCCTGTTCTGGGTGCCACCGCCCAAGATCCGGCGCTCTTCCTGCCGCGCTGTGCTGACCTGACATCGTACAACGCAAGGTCACAGAGCGCTCCTACTTCCTCACCATGTGGGCATGGCTTTGCAGGACGATCTGTAGATTTTATTGATACCATTTTCAAATGTGTATGACTTTTTGATCACTTTTTATTCAATTTTTTGGGGGAGGTGAAGTGATGAAAAAACGTGAATCAGCCATATCGATTTTGTTTTCCATTATACCATTCACCGTATGGGATGAATGTTTTTATATTTTAATAGTGTGGGCACAGACAGACACAGCGATGCCAATGATGTTTATTTTTTTGATTATTTTATTTTGTGCGCTTAAACTCTAAATGTGGCTCTATTTGCCACTACTAAATTTAGAGAAATTACCTGCACCTAGCCCAATAAGGAGGCTTGGCTTATTGTAAAAGAAGTGTTTAATATGTAACATTTTGCATCATAATCCTGAAATTAAAAAACTCTGTCTCAAAGTAAGCCAACAGCTGGTATAGGGTCAAAAGTGGACATTTATCAAAACTGGTGGAAAGGAAAACTGGCTTAATTGCACATAGCAACCAATCAGATACCACTTTTCATTTTCCAGAGGAGCTCTGAAAAATGAAAGGTGGAATCTCATTTATCATCCTGCCTGAGCTCCTATGATAAATCCGCTGTAGTTCTACACAACCTGTGTAATCTTACACCACCTATAGCAGGGTAAAGCAATGTTCAGCACTCCAGCTGCTGTGAAACTACAACTCCCATCCTACACATTTGCTGAGCTGTTTTTGTAACTCCCAAAAAATTTAGAGGAGGATTCTGGGAGTTGTAGTTTCAGAAAAGCTGGAGTGCAGGAGGTTGCTGATCCCTGATCTATAGGATTCTGCCTTACTGTGCAGAGAAGAAGTATACACCTTACACACTCCTCCTACACTTGGCTCGCCATGTTCTAGCCTTACACAGGGGAGGAAACATGGCTAGTTTCACATTTAGGAATTGTGACATAGGACCTAAAATAGTAGCAGCTATGTTTAGCGTTCTCCATAAAGCGCAGCTCCTCACATGGAGCCACTGAGCCCCGCCCCATCACGTGACTGATCACATCACAGTGACATCATCACAGGTCCTTCACTCCCTACTTATTATACACGACACTGCTAAGGTCCACCCTATCATGTGACCGATCACATGACGATGACATCATCACAGGTCCTTCAGCCACTCTGAACAGATAAAGATAAGCTTGTGAGCTGGGTATGTATGAGTGTCACTGCTATATGCTATAGGTGTGAGATGTGTGTATTATACACATATGTGGGTGTTATGTATAATACATCTGTGAATACTCCATCTCCTGGTATGTGTATATTCAGATTTCAACAGAGAGCACAGATCATCCTGTAATCTGCTCTATAGAGATCTTCTCTAGTGCTGCTCACTGGTGGCATCCTCACCATGGAGGGAGACCATGCCACAGCTATGGGACCCATGAACAGAGGGGGCATGGCTAGGAACTCTTTCTCTTTTTGACACATAGACCTAGCAATCTCTAGTGCATAGAGATTTTTACTTCTTCCATTGAATTCAATGGAAGCTGTATAAATTCACATGCACTGAGCTCCCCCTAGTGGTGGCAGCAAACATTTTTCTTATATATTGTCAGAGGAAGCAGGAGATTGAGGCCGGGTTTCTACATTCAAATTTCCTGATGCAGTTATAAAGCAAACCAGGAGTGGATTAAAAAAATGACAGATGACGTGGTATGTGTCCATTATACTCAGGGTTCATTTAGACCAGTGATTTTCAACCAGTGTGCCTCCAGCTGTTGCAAAACTACAACTCCCACCATGCCCTTCTGTAGGCTGATAGCTGTAGGCTGCAGGCTGCCTGGGCATGACGGGAGTTGTAGTTTTGCAACAGCTGGAGGCACACTGGTTGAAAATCACTGATTTAGACGACCGCATGTTTTTTGCGGTCTGCAAAAATGCAGATCTATATTTTGCGGTCAGTTCAGCATGTCTGCAAACGACAACAACAAAAAAACGGATTGCATTTGGCATTTTTGTGGACCCATAGACTTCCGTGGGTCCACGTCATGATTTTCACTGACAAGTATAGGACATGTTTTTTTTTTTTTTTCCGGGGCCATGGAACGGAAGAAAAGATGCAAACAGCACATCTGCATCTTTTAGGGCCCCATAGAAGTGAATGGGCAGGGGCAGACTGGGAACTAAAAGTGGTCCCATGTTGCAGGTGGGTCCAAATTGACAGAAGACGGGACAACATAATTAGGCAGGGACAACAGAAGTAGGCAGGGCCAGCAATACCATAGTGCAGAACAATATACTGCCCCAGCTGAACCAAATACCACAGTGCAGAAAAAAATTCTGCCACCTGCGTCACAGTACTCAACTGTACCACTGTCCTAAAGCAGGCGATACAATTGAATTCATGAGGGCACCTGCGGTTACTGGCCAGGTGCGTAAGAGAGAATCAGATCATTATGTAACTGTCTGGTGGCTGTGAAGAGGGCTTGGGTGGCCCTCCTAGGCATCGGCCTACTGGGAAATTTCCCTGTAGGGTCTATGGCCAATCCAGGTCTGCAAAATTGCAGATGAAATGCGGAAAGCCCTTACTCTCATTTTCAGGGTGCGGCCACACTGTCAGGTTTTCTGATATAGTTTCCGAAATCAGGAGTGAATTTTAAAAAAAGAGACACGGTATCTGTTCTATATACTTGCTCTCCTGTTATGATCCACTTCTCATTTTGGCTTCCAAAACCGCATCAAGTAACTTGACCATGTGGCCGTACCCTTACCTCATCCACACCTGATTTTGGCTTAAAAACTGCATTAGAAAAACAGTATGTGGAAATCCAGCCTTAAATGGATTGTGTCACTTCAGAAAATGGCATTTATCATGTAGATTAATTTTTCTATCACATTGTACACTGTTCGTATCCAGGGGTTACAACCACTGCTTCAATCCAGCAGCCGTGGTGGTGCTTGCACACTATAGGAAAAAGCACTAGACTATGTGAGCTCCCATGGTCTTAGCCACCAGAGAGGCCGGTGCTTTTTCCTATAGTGTGCAAGCACGACCACCGCTGATGGATTGCAGGGTGGTCATAACCATGGAAACGAGCAGTGTATAATGTGATGGAAAAATGAGTCCAGCCAGCAAATGAAGCAACATGGATAATAACAATACATTAGTAATTGCCTTGTATTAACTTTCTCTACATGATAAATGCTATCTGCTAAAGTAACACAACCCCTTCAGATAGAGTCTTTTACAGGCAGAATTCTGCACAGATTAGATGTCAAAAAGCCATGTGGCAAGGCCATGGAAAACACCTCCAATTGTTTCCAATAGGAGACTGCAGTTTATGTCTGCGACCGTGCCAAGAAAGGACATGTCATCAAAGTGGTGGGAGTTAGTGGCTGTGCAGCCATTTTTTTGGCTGTGCCAAATCCTGTCTGAAAAAAAGAAGTCATTTGCGGTGGTAGGGGAAGATTTATCAGTGTTTTTTTATGCCAGTTGTTAGGTGTAAATACATTGAGAAATATGTTGTTACTACCAATTGCTATGTATATAAAGTTGTAACAAGCAGGACCGGTATTTAAAAGAAAATTCTGCCCCCAGTAGTGAGGCCTATGTTTCTGTGGGGCCGCTGTACACCCCTGGTTATTATATGCATTATAATAGAGACAGACTAGTTTCTAGGGTCAGTTCTGCCTGACAACCAGCCCATACTGTATAAAGAAATCACTGCTGTGCTCAGTCCTGGACACATTTACCTCAGGATTACTGTGTTTCATCTTGTCAGCTGCACAGTGTAACATTCATGGCAAAACATGTAGAAAAGCCACCCAGTTCTGGAACCAGATTCTTTAGACAGTGGAGAACAAGATTATGGTAACTTGTACAAGAATGATGGGAAAAGAACCGTATAGAGAAAGAAAGGAAGGGTCAAAAGTATACCACATCATTTATCAAATGTCGTGCTATGGCATGGACATGCATGGCTGCCAAAGCGACTGCCTCACTGATGTTCAGAGCAACAGGATAAATTCTGAAGTGCCTGGAGCTATACTTTCGACTCAGGTTCAGTCAAATGCTGCAAAATCAGTATGACAGCACGTCACAATACAGATGGAACATGACCCAAAACAGACCACAAAAGGAAAACGAGAGCTTCTTAACCCTTTCAGTACCGAGCCACTTTTCACCTTAAATCCCAGGCCGATTTTTGCAAATCTGACATGTCACTTTATGTGGTAATAACTTTAGAACGCTTTTAGTTATCCAGGCCATTCTGAGATAGTTTTCTCGTCACATATTGTGCTTCACGAAAGTAGTAAATTTGTGGCAAAAAATGTCATTTTTATTTATAAAAAATTACCAAATTTACCAAAAATTGAGAAAAATTTTCAAATTTCAATTTCTCTACTTTCAAAATACATAGTAATGCATCCAAAAATAGTTATTATTTTACATTCCCCATATATCTACTTTATGTTTGGATTATTTTGAAAATGACATTTTAGTTTTTTGGGACGTTATAGGGCTTTGATGTTTAGAATCAAATCTTAAAATTTTAAGATTTCTAAAACCCATTTTTTTAAGGACCAGTTCAGTTATGAAGTCACTCTGTGGGGCTTATATAGTGGAAACTCCCCATAAATCACCCCATTTTAGAAACTACACCCTTCAAGCTATTCAAAACTGATTTTACTAACTTTGTTAACCCTTTATGTGTTCCATGAGAATTGACGGAAAATTGGAATGAAATTTCAAAATTTCACTTTTTTTTAGCAGATTTAAAATTTTAATCCATTTTTCATGAAACACATCAAGGTTTAACAGCAAAACAAAACTCAAAATCTATTACCCCGATTCTGGAGTTTACAGAAACACCCCATATGTGCACAAAAACTAATGTATGGGGGCACAGCAGGCTTCAGAGTGGAAGGAGTACCATATGGCTTTTGGAGAGCGGAATTAGCTGGAATAATAATTGGGAGCTATGTTGCACATGAAGACGCCCTGAGCTGGCCCTACAGTGTAAACCCCCCCAAAAGTGACTCCATTCCGGAAACTACACCCCTCAAGGAGTATTTCAAGGTGTGTAGTGAGCACTTTGACCCATCAGGCGTTTCACAGAATTCGGAAACACTTGGCTGTGAAAATGAAAAAATACAATTTTTTCCAGAAAAAGTTGCTTTATGCACACATTTTTCACTTTCACAAGGGGTAACAGGACAAAATGCACCGTACATTTTGTTACCCATTTCCCCATGATCACGGCAACACCCCACATGTGCTCAAAAACGGATATAGCAGGCCTCTAGAGGCAAACAGCAAAATATGGATTTTGCAGGCTAGAATTAACAGCCATGGTTTTTTTATTGCCATGTCACATTTACAAATTTCCTGAGGTCCCCAGCAACTAAAAACCCCAAGAAGTGACCCCATTTTGGAAAGAGCACCCCCGTATGAACATTTTAAGTGGTAGAAAGAGTACTTTTTTTCAAACTTGTGTCTCACAGAAGGCGGAAACACTTGTAAAAGCAAATTTTCACAGTCACAAGGGGTTAAAGGAGAAAATGCACCCCAGTATTACAGAAATGAATATGTAGGGGTTGGTGAAAAGTGGATATGTAAGCTATGTGGACAAAATCAGGTATAAGGTGGTAAAATTACAGGGTACATCAAGGATGAAACTAATCCGTGGATGAGTGGTAGAATCTGAAACAATCCTTGATGCACAGGCCAGGTTTCGCAGTTGTAAATGGTATCCTTCCTAATCCCCCTTTTTGAACATACCCTGCATCTTTTTTGGGTCCTGCCCTTCCTCGCTGTTTGGGGGACTTCACCAGGGAAATGTTGCCCTGGTACTACCCGGGCTCTGTAACTTGCAGAAATACTGGGGGCCTCTTCTGCTTGGTTTTGAAGAATTAGGGCCTTTATCACCACCTCTTGAAATTGTAGGAATGTTCTTATCTGGCCTGTAGATCTAAATAGCACAAATGCATTGTACAGCACCACCTGTACGAGGTGCATGGCCAGCTTTTTGTACCACACTTTTGTTTTTCGTGTGGCACTGTAGGGTTTTAGAACTTGATCTGAAAGATCAACCCTTCCCATGTTCTTATTGTAATCCAGAATGGAGTCTGGTTTGGGGACAGTGGTAGTGGTACCACGTACAGCGGCAGGGGAGCTGGTGTTGGGGTAAATACTGGTCAGTTCAAGGACATCCCTCTTGTCCTTGTACTTAACCACCAACGTGTTCTCATTGAGGAGAGCCCTACTTTCACTCTTTCTCAGTGGTTGCCCTATAAGGGATCTAGGGAGGCCTCTCTAATTTTTGCGTACTGTGCCGCACGCCACAGTATGTCTGGAAGTTAGGGACTGGAACATTGGTACATTTGTGTAGTAATTATCCACATAGAAATGGTAACCCTTATCTAGCAGTGGGTGCAGCAAGTCCCACACAATCTTCACACTAACTCCTAGGCCAGGGGGGCATTCTGGGGGTTTAATTCGGGTGTCCCTTCCTTCATAATCCCGGAACTTGTGAGTGTACCCGGAGGTACTCTCACAGAGTTTATACATTTTTATGCCATACCTTGCCCGCTTGCTGGGCAGGTACTGGCGGAATCTTACCCTCCCTTTGAAAAGTAATAGGGTTTTGTCTATGCAGACATTTTGTTCGGGGGTGTACACTTCTGAAAACTTTGTATTGAAGTGGTCAAGGGCAGGTCTAATTTTGAACAGACGGTCATATGCGAGGTCTTTCTGGGGTGGGCATTGTGCATTATCGTTGTAATGCAAAAATTTAAGTATTGTTTGGAATCGATTCCGGGCCATGGTTTTACTGAAAACTGGAGTGTGGTACAAGACATTCGCACTCCAATACTGTTTAATTTCTGTTTTTTTAACAAACCCCATATGCAGCACAAGCCCCCAAAAGATCATCATCTCTGCAACATTTACTGGGGTCCAACCTTGAAATGTGTAAAACTTTATTTAGTGTTACGGGTGTGTGTGTAGTGTTTTCACACGTGAAGGTTTTTTTTTAAGTTTTGAAATAGAATTAAAAAGGGGGGGGGGGATCTTTTCTGTAAAAAAAATAAATAAATTTTTACTGCACACAAAATAAAATGTGCAGTGCAAAATGAGCAGACACGATCAGTAATGGACACTACTGATCGGTTCTCAGTGGTTGCAAAATGAAAAAAAAAAAAATAATAATAATGTGCAGATGCTGCTGATACAGCACACATGCACACAGATCGTGTGTGCGTGCAGAAACTGTAGTGAAAAATTTCACTACAGTCCTCTGCAAACTGCACGTACGCAGATACAGTGCGTTTGTGCAAAAACCTACACTGACACTAACTGAAATATATATATATATATATATATATATATATATACAGTACAGACCAAAAGTTTGGACACACCTTCTCATTCAAAGAGTTTTCTGTATTTTCATGACTATGAAAATTGTAGATTCTTACTGAAGGCATCAAAACTATGAATTAACACATGTGGAATTATATACTTAACAAAAAAAGTGTGAAACAACTGAAAATATGTCTTATATTCTAGGTTCTTCAAAGTAGCCACCTTTTGCTTTGATTACTGCTTTGCACGCTCTTGGCATTCTCTTGATGAGCTTCAAGAGGTAGACACCTGAAATGGTATTCCAACAGTCTTGAAGGAGTTCCCTAAGATGCTTAGCACTTGTTGGCCCTTTTGCCTTCACTCTGCGGTCCAGCTCACCCCAAACCATCTCGATTGGGTTCAGGTCTGGTGACTGTGGAGGCCAGGTCATCTGGCATAGCACCCCATCACTCTCCTTCTTGGTCAAATAGCCCTTACACAGCCTGGAGGTGTGTTTGGGGTCATTGTCCTGTTGATAAATAAATGATGGTCCAACTAAACGCAAACCGGATGGAATAGCATGCCGCTGCAAGATGCTGTGGTAGACATGCTGGTTCAGTATGCCTTCAATTTTGAATAAATCCCCAACAGTGTCACCAGCAAAGCACCCCCACACCATCACACCTCCTCCTCCATGCTTCACGGTGGGAACCAGGCATGTAGAGTCCATCTGTTCACCTTTTCTGCGTCGCACAAAGACACGGTGGTTGGAACCAAAGATCTCAAATTTGGACTCATCAGACCAAAGCACAGATTTCCACTGGTCTAATGTCCATTCCTTGTGTTCTTTAGCCCAAACAAGTCTCTTCTGCTTGTTGCCTGTCCTTAGCAGTGGTTTCCTAGCAGCTATTTTACCATGAAGGCCTGCTGCACACAGTCTCCTCTTAACAATTGTTGTAGAGATGTTGTAGAGATGTTCCTGGGGCGGTCCTCATGTGAGCCAGTTTCTTTGTAGCACTTGATGGTTTTTGCGACTGCACTTGGGGACACTTTCAAAGTTTTCCTAATTTTTTGGACTGACTGACCTTCATTTCTGAAAGTAATGATGGCCACTCGTCTTTCTTTACTTAGCTGCTTTTTTCTTGCCATAATACAAATTCTAACAGTCTATTCAGTAGGACTATCAGCTGTGTATCCACCTGACTTCTGCCCAACACAACTCATGGTCCCAACCCCATTTATAAGGCAAGAAATCCCACTTATTAAACCTGACAGGGCTCACCTGTGAAGTGAAAACCATTTCTGGTGACTACCTCTTAAACGTCATCAAGAGAATGCCAAGAGTGTGCAAAACAGTAATCAAAGCAAAAGGTGGCTACTTTGAAGAACCTAGAATATAAGACATATTTTCAGTTGTTTCACACTTTTTTGTTAAGTATATAATTCCACATGTGTTAATTCATAGTTTTGATGCCTTCAGTGTGAATCTACAATTTTCATATTCATGAAAATACAGAAAACTCTTTGAATGAGAAGGTGTGTCCAAACTTTTGGTCTGTACTGTATGTATATGGATATATATATATATATATATATCAGTAACTGTAGTTACTCCAAAAAATGTGCTAATGCAGCACGCACACAGATTGTGTGTGCGTGCAAAAACTGTAGTAAAAAAACTCACTACAGTATGAAAAAACTGAACACTGGCTAAAAATTAACATATATATATATATATATATATATATATATATATATATATATATATAAAAAAAGAGCAAAGAATAATCCCCAGGTGCTTATCAGGCAGGTATGCACTGAAAAGCACTTGGCGGTCACAGCTCGCACGCAGAAAAAGGGGTGCAGAGCTGAAAAATTGTTGAAAAACAAGAGCAAAAAACGCACGGACCAAGTGACGTCCGTAAAAAAAGGACGGGGGGGGGGGGGGTGTAGACGGGAAGGGACAGGGATAGAGGGTGGTTTAGGGATCTGTAACTTCTTCTTTACAGGAGCAGTAATAAAGCTGTGGTGGAGAACCACAAGTCCCAGCAAGCGAACAAGCAGCACAGAGAAGCACAGAACCTCTCTGCATGCAGTCACCAGCTAGAATGGCTGCATGCAGGAAGGTTCTGCCCTTTCCTGTGCTGCTATAGCGCTGCCATTTGCTAGAGTGTTGTACCAGCCAATGGCAGCGCTGGCAGGGGAGGCCAAACACTGGTGTCCCCTGCCTCACCTCCGAAGTGACCAGTGCTGACCTGTTCAGCACCAATCACCATCGGACAGCGTCCCCTGCAGCTCCGTGAATGGATGAAAACCATCCGGAGCTGCAATTGGCCGGTCTGCAGAAACCAGCCAATCGCAGCGATCGGGGCTGCAGGGGGGTGGAAAAACCTCCCTGTGCCCTTAGGAAAGATGGCTGCCTGCCGTGCAGAGCAGTTATCGTACCCCGGTCACCGAGCGACTTCACTCAGGGACCGGTAGTACACAGGGATTCGTGTCCCAGCTTTTTGCGCCGTATATGTATGGCGCTGGGAGTGTAAGGGTTAAGGCAACGAATTGGAACATTCTTCAGTGGCCGAGGCAATAACTTGATTTGCAATTTACAATTTGCTTTGAGGCTGTAAAAATGGAGGGACTATGTAAACAGTGGCTGTCATTCCTAATGGTTAGTGCAAAATTTTTGTAAAACCCCTTGAATTATAGCTGAAAGTCTACATTTCAAACATATCTCAATGGCATTGTTTCCAACTCCAGAGTATATAATAGAGAGCTACTAATATACATTTACTTATGTATTTCCTTAAATAATTTCTCAGTTAGTGACATTATGTATGTCACACAAGACAATGAGGGCGGCTTTGCAGTAGTAGAATAGTTGCCCACAGGAACCAGATCCATCCTCTTATTTTTCAGAGATCCTTTTGGAAATGAAAGCAATGGCCTGATTGGTTAATGTGGGAACTGTTCCACTCTTTGCACAAGTTGTAAGACATACCCTCAATTGTCTATGATGTGGTGTTCGAATCAGTCCTCTTTTTCCCAATCATGTTCCTACTGTGTAGGATCCTCTGCAAATGGTCATTTTCCTGCCTGACCCACCAAGGATGCACCAGAACAGGGGCAAGATAACTGAGAAGATATTAAACCTCACCCTGGAGATTATCTTTCAGTTTACTGGAGATATAAGGGATTCTAGGAATTATGTCTCAAAGCATCAATCCTAGCTGTATTAAAGGGGTTTCCAGTGAGATGAAAAAAAGGCCAGAAGATATTATTTTTAACATCTTTTGTCCGTTAAAAAATTCTCTTCAACACCCCTTTAATATCATAGTGTCCTTACCAGAGAGGTTAGCGATACTTAGGATGCATATAATGATATTTATGAGAGTCTCTCTTGACATACAGGATTCCACAGTAGTGAAAAAAAAAAACATCTGATGAGTGTTTGACCCGCAGAGGCTGTCATTGTATGTTAAGAGAATGGAGAAGGACCGAAAGCCCTGATACGTAAGAGAAATAATGATGAGAAGATCCTAACACTCACCAAACTAGATCATTGAGCTGCTGACTGGAGAGGTGAGTGATGCTGGTAATGCTGAAATATCACAAAAAAATATATATCTGGATAATGACTGTATCATTGTGTGTCAGGTTCCTATAAGGTGTGAAGATATAACCATCTATTTCTCCACTGAGGAGTGGGAGTTCTTAAAACGACACAAAGATATATATAAGAAGGTCATGATGGATAATCACCAGCTCTTCACAAAACAGGGTAGGAGAATTTCATTAATGGTAAAGGGGAGAGAAGTTTTGAGGAGTTACTTGGATGCATCCATCAGGTATATAAGACATGTGCAAGGTAATTTAGCCACTGTGTGGATGCGTTTCTTACAGATAAATCCAGTAAGAAAAATTCACTAGTGAGATGTTCTAGTCCTCAGTATTCCCAGGATTGTACAGCAGAAGACCTCAGTGACCCTCAAAATCATCAGGTACATGGAGCGGAGGTGTCACCATATACTTGTATACTTATTCTGTAGAAATGCTATGTGGATCTTATCCTCCATTTTCCTGTTGAATATACACTATTTAGGATGAAGTTTTCCTTAATATTAAAGTTGAAGATTTTGATGATGATGAAGATGACTCACATGGTATAGAGATGGAACATCCTACAGATAATATAACATGTGAGTAATAATCACTATATATAGAATATTATCTTATTTTCTGTAATTCATTGTTTAGGAACCATAATGTATAGCTGTTATTCTGTTCTGTTTTTGATAGTTTTGAGAAGTATGGTTCTAAATACATCCTGAATGAAGTGGTAAATACATAAAGAATGGGAAGCCTAAGAGACCATGGTATAGAGAATGTGGTAGGAGAGGGTACTGGGACATTGGAAGTGCCAAAATAGTCTTCTGTTTGCATCTTCCTCTCTAACACACATGCATGCACACACAGAGCTGATATCTTGTGCATCCCTGGAGCGCCACCAAAACATGCCGAGAGGTGGCCGGACTAAAACTACAACATTTCGTAATTTTAGTCCGGCTGCCTCTTGATATGTTTACCGTGCTGCAGCCGGAACTCCAGACCGCCCCCATTATAGTGAATGGGGTCTGAGTGCAGTTCCTTCCGCACATGTGCACTAGCGGCAGCACGGATCTGGCAGGCTGTTCACCCGCCGAAACAGCCTGCCAGACACCACTGCCGCTAGTGTGAAAGTAGCCTTAGCTAGACATCATAATCCCTTTACAATTGATAATGTTGCAGAACTTGACATCTTACTGTAGGTGACATTCTTGAGTCCATAACTGTCCTCTCTCTAAAGGTCAAACAGACTTGCAAGGTGGGTCACAGAAGTCCTTGGTTCTTCCAGGTCTAGGAGAACCATCAATCACATGTTCACTGGTGTGCCCCTCAGGACCATGCAACTCTCCCAGTTTCTTTCCTTCTACTGTAGATGATTAGGATATTGTATCTCATGAACCCTTGATTTCCCAGATAGAACAGCAGTGACCATTGTGTAAAGGCTGTCTATACAACAGATACTTATTAGAAGACTTGCATTTATGGACCAACTTCTACTGTTACTGTTGAAGACATAACCTTATATCATGAATTGTAAAATGCTGGGCTTCAAACACCTGGCTACAAATAATCCAGGCACTTCATTATGTGGTATTTTTGCTTCTTATAGATGGATCCAGTAAGAGTAATCCACCAGAGACATGTTCCAGTCCTTTATGTTCCCTGGAAGGTCTAGATGAAGATGCCAGTGTTTCAGAGGATCAACAGGTACATGTATGCTGCATGATCTATAGATAGTGTAGTCCACTTGGTGAGTCTTGTTTCATGAAATCTGACATGATATGAAAATTCTCTTAAATGAGAAGGACGAGCAGCATTTAGAAGGGCGGGTGCACATTAGGTTAATAATTACTTGTATGTAGTCATTGTCGCCGTAGTCTCTTTGAGACCTTTCCAGTTGTTATCTAAGCTATATTTTATTTCTTTTATTGAATCAGGATGAAGATCTCCTTGATATTAAAGTTGAAGTAGTCAATGAGGAAGAAGAGGAGGAGATGTATTCAATGGGTGAACGGCAATGTAAAGAGGAGGAGGAGGAAATTCCTGTATTTATTGGTGTAGGTTGGTATCAAGTTGAAAATGAAGGGCTGGAACGTGTGAGGCTGAAGATATAGTGAATACCAGACTGACCTACTACTAAAAGTATGAAGCTGTGCCTGATAAACATAAATGGTACACAGTTCTCCAGGTGGAGGATCCTCACTTATCTAATATTGATGGCCAATCCTATAAGGATTCTTTGTGTGCCTGTAAAGGGTGTCAGTCAGCAAATTTGTACTTGGCAGTTGAAGGCATCTGTGTTGCTCACGTTTAAATGTGTCCCCATTGCTGAGAAAAATGAAGTTTTAATATATGCAAATGAGCCTGTAGGAGTAATGGGGTATTGCCATTGCAGAGAGAGCTGAGTCTGTTGCTCCTTGAGGCTTATTTGCATATATTAAAACATCATCTCAGGAATGTGGGCACTTATGAACATGGGACCAACTCAGATGATTTCAGCTGCCAAGTGCACATGTAACAGGTCAGCCAGTTTCATAAATACAAATCTGCTGACAGAAGCCTTTTAAGGTGTCGTCAGTGATGGAAAGCAAATTAGGAGAAAACAGAGTCCTTAAAGCCAAATGATAAGAGAGTGTGTTAAAGGGGTTGTCTCACCTCGGACATTGGTGACATATTGTTAGGATATGCCACCAATGTCAGATAGGTGCAGGCCCCACTGTTCTAGAGATGAGGTGAGACTGCCCCATTAAATCAGGGCCATAGTCAATGGAGATTGGATCAAGAGTGGGGTTACTGAATATGAGTGTCTTAAAGGTGTACTGCACTTCTTTTAAACTGATGATCTATCCTCTATCACCTGTTTGAGAAGGTAGCGGCACTCCAGTAGCGCCGCAACCTTCTCTGTTTTTCCCTCAGGCCCAGTGATGTCACGACTAGTATCACTGGCCTGGGTGGGGCTATGCTCTGTTCACTTGAATGGAGCTTAGCCGTGCCCAGGCCAGTGATACTAGTCGTGACGTAACTTGGCCTGTGGTAAACAGTGAGAAGACCATGGCGCTCCTGGAGTGCCGCTGCTTTTTCAAACAGGTGATTGGCGAGTGTCCTGAGTGTCGGACTCCCGCGGATCAGATGCTGATGATCTATCCAGAATATAGATCATCAGTTTAAAACAGGGGTGCACAACCCGCGGGCCGCAAGCGGCCCCCAGAGCCCTGGTTTCCAGCCCCTGTCCTGCTGGACAGAAACACAGCTGATCGTGTGATCAGCTGTGTTTCTGCCTGAAGCGCCGCACAATTGCAGGATTACAGCTCCTGCTCCCATACTGTAGCAGGAGCAGGACAGTCTCTGACAGCCGGGGGACTCGAGGAGAAGGAAGAAGACGTTTATCAGCGCTTCTGCCTTCTCCTCAGACAAGTGAGTGGCGCACCGACCAGTTCAGACCCGGGCAGAGGAATGTGCAGCCTGCTCTGCTCTGTCCCCCTCCTAGCTCAGAAGGCTGGTTTCCCTGTAACTGGGGCTCCTTTGGATGCTCCAGTTACCATGGAAATAGTGCAAAAAAATGGACCTTTTGGGGACAAAATATTGGGCAAATATATATAAAAAATGTAAAATAAATTTT
This sequence comes from Rhinella marina, assembly GCA_900303285.1. Taxonomy (NCBI): domain Eukaryota; kingdom Metazoa; phylum Chordata; class Amphibia; order Anura; family Bufonidae; genus Rhinella; species Rhinella marina. Next base: position 58,428 of record ONZH01022832.1, on the reverse strand, counting down.
TTTTGAAAACACAATAAAAAAAATACAAATAAAAGGAAAAAAAGTGCAAAATAATAACAAAAAAGTCAGTGTCCCCAGAGGTATTTAAAAGATCTCTTGGGGAACATACAGTGCTGTAAAAATATATTTAAAGAAAAGAAAATTTTAGCAAAAAAAAAAAATTAATACAATACATGTAAAAGATACAAGTATAAACAATAAAAATGAAAAAGTTCAAAATAAAATTGTTCACTGTGCCCCAACGGTCTTTTTATGACCTATTGGGGGACATATTATGTGGCAAAAAATAAAAAAAAAATAAAGTGACTATAAAAAATTAAAATACAAAATAAGTAAAATACAAATAAAAGAAAAAAAGGAAAATGTGCAAAATAAAAAAAATCAGTGTCCCCCAAAGGTCTTTTTGTAGCAGAAATATATAAAAAAAATTTGTCAAAAAAAGAAAAAATAATAAAATACGTACATAAAAGAAAAAGGCCCACACCAACCCAGCAACCAAAACCATTACAATAACCATTACATAACACCCCATTCATGTGAAACTATACATATTCTATAATAAAACGATCCAACACATATAGGGAACTAATTATAAATAATGAGCTATAGTTTGAATAAAAATTACTTTTAAAAAAAAAAAAAAATTTTTAGTTTCCCCCTAATAAAACTAAAAAATATATTAAAGGGGTATTCTCATCTTGGACAATGGGGGCATTTCGCTAGGATATGCCCCCATTGTCCTATAGGTGCGGGTCCTGCCGCTGGCATCCGCACCTATATCGAGAATGGGGCCCCCAAAGTGAAGAAGTGCGCACCACGCAAGCGCGGCCCGCTCTCCATTCACTTCTATGGGGCCGCCGCAAATAGCCGAGCGCTGGCTCGGCTATCTTCGTCGGCTCCATAGAAATGAATGGGAGTGCACTGCGCATGCACGGCCACCGCTCCCATTCATTTCTATGGAGCCGACGAAGATAGCCGAGCCAGCGCTCGGCTATTTGCGGCGGCCCCATAGAAGTGAATGGAGAGCGGGCCGCGCTTGCACGGTGCGCACTTCTTCACTTTGGGGGCCCCGTTCTCGATATAGGTGCGGGTCCCAGCGGCAGGACCCGCACCTATAGGACAATGGGGGCATATCCTAGCGATATGCCCCCATTGTCTAAGATGAGAATACCCCTTTAAAAAGCCCTGTGTAATGTAATAAAAAGCTGCAAAATTTTGGTAGTCCAACAAATAAAAAAGTTACAGGTGTTTGAACCACGTGCGCTAAATCACAAAACAGTGACTGGCCATTAAGGTCTTTTTAGGCCTGGCCATTAAAGGGTTAACCAATAAGTACTTTCCCGGATAGTAAGGCCCCATACACACGACTGTGCTTTGTTTTGCAGTCCACAAAAGACCGATACCAGCCATGTGTTTTCTGCATTTTGCGGAACGGAGTAATGGATGTGGACAGTACACAGAGTGCTCTCCACATCTTTTGCGGCCCTATTTAAGTAAATGGGTATGCATCCAATCCGCAAAAAATGCAGATCAGATGTGGACCAAAACAATCGCTGTGTGCATGAGCCCTCAGGGAAAGTGCTTACTGGTTATTGCAGGGCACCTACAGTATATCTGGGGGGCAGGAGGCGATAAGAACGAGTGAGCGCCTTCCTTTGAAGTAAAGGAAAACGCTTATTTGTGAATAGGAGGCAGGAAAAAAATGTCGTCACTTAAAGGGGTTTCCCAGTAAAAAATGTTTTTAACAAGTTCCTGCAGTGTGGCCCCTGAAAAAAAAGATTCATACTTTCCTGCTCCATGCTGCTCTCGCTGTCTCCATCTTCTGGTCCTGGAGTACCTCTCTGGCAAATGACTGACTTCAGCTGTGAAACGCTGCTTGTGGCCACATCACTGCTGCTGCCAGTCAATAGCTGGAGCGGAACATGTGACTATGTCCATGGCCAGCAGCGTAGCTAAAGGCTCATGGGCCCTGGTGCAAGAATTCAGCTTGGGCCCCCCTTCCCTTAGTGATCTGTGTGTCTTCTTATGCGGCACAAGGGTTTTTGGGCCCCCTCAGGCTTCTGGGCCCGGTAGCGAATGCTACCTCTGCACCCCCTATAGCTACGCCCCTGTCCATGGCCAACCAAATGTAAACCACTCCGGGACCAGAAGATGGAGACAGCGGGAGCGGCAGGGAGCAGGAGAGTATGAAACTTCTGCTGCAGGAACGTGTTAAAACAAATTTTTTACCAGGAAATCTTTACCTTCCTATTACACTGCACGATATTCAGGAAAATTACTGGGAACAAGTCTTCATAGATACACTCATTCCTTATATCTGGCTGTATAATCGTGCCGACTCATTTTTTGGCTGATTTGCACATTTTTCAGGATGAAAGATGTACAATAATCATCAGCACATCTCCCTGTGTAATCAGGAATGTGCGATTATCAGTAGAACTGAATAAGGAAGCAAGGACAAGCACTGATTAACCTTTTTTTTTTTTTTTTTGCGGCCCCTTGAAATAGAGCGATGTGACAATGCGGCCCCCCAAACGAAAAAAGGTTGTGCACCCCTGGTTTAAAAGAACTGCAGAACCCCTTTAAAAGAAAACTAAATTCCGGATGAGGGAAAGAAGTTAAAATTTTTAGTCAAACAGGGAGTAACAATTGGTGACCAATCACAAACCAGGCTAGAAGAAATGGACTGAAGTGAGCATCTATTTAGATGGGTAGGGGAGAGAAGTGCAAAGGCTTCATCTTCTGTTACAGGGTCAGGCATGTACAGTCATGGCCAAAAGTTTTGAGAATGATACAAATATTAATTTTTACAAAGTCTACTGCTTCAGTTTTTATAATGGTAATTTGCATATACTCCAGAATGTTATAAAGAGTGATCAGCTTAACAGCAATTACTAGCAAAGTCAATATTTGCCTAGAAAATGAACTTTATTCCCCAAAACACATTTCAACATCATTGCAGCCCTGCCTTAAAAGGACCAGCTAATATCGTTTCAGTGATTGCTCCATTAACACAGGTGTGGGTGTTGATGAGGACAGGGCTGGAGATCAATCTGTCATGATTAAGTAAGAATGACACCACTGGACACTTTAAAAGGAGGCTGGTGCTTGGCATCATTGTTTCTCTTCTGTTAACCATGGTTATCTCTAAAGAAACAGGTGCAGTCATCATTGCACTGCACAAAAATGGCCTAACAGGGAAGAGTATCGCAGCTAGAAAGATTGCACCTCAGTCAACAATCTATCGCATCATCAAGGAGAGAGGTTCCATTGTTGCCAAAAAGGCTCCAGGGCGCCCAAGAAAGACCAGCAAGCGCCAGGACCATCTCTTAAAAGTGTTTCAGCTGCGGGATCGGGCTACCAGCAGTGCAGAGCTTGCTCAGGAATGGCAGCAGGCAGGTGTGAGTGCATCTGCACGCACTGTGAGGCGGAGACTCTTGGAGCATGGCCTGGTCTCAAGGAGGGCAGCAAAGAAGCCACTTCTCTCCAGAAAAAACATCAGGGACAGACTGATATTCTGCAAAAGGTACAGGGAGTGGACTGCTGAGGACTGGGGTAAAGTCATTTTCTCTGATGAATCCCCTTTTCGATTGTTTGGGACATCTGGAAAACAGCTTATTCGGAGAAGACGAGGTGAGCGCTACCACCAGTCTTGTCTCATGCCAACTGTAAAGCATCCTGAAACCATTCATGTGTGGGGTTGCTTCTCAGCCAAGGGAATCGGCTCTCTCACAGTCTTGCCTAAAAACACAGCCATGAATAAAGAATGGTACCAGAATGTCCTCCGAGAGAAACTTCTCCCAACTGTCCAAGAGCAGTTTGGCGATCAACAATGCCTTTTCCAGCATGATGGAGCACCTTGCCATAAAGCAAAGGTGATAACTAAATGGCTCAGGGAACAAAACATAGAGATTTTGGGTCCATGGCCTGGAAACTCCCCAGATCTTAATCCCATTGAGAACTTGTGGTCAATCATCAAGAGACGGGTGGACAAACAAAAACCTACAAATTCTGACAAAATGCAAGCATTGATTGTGCAAGAATGGACTACTATCAGTCAGGATTTGGTCCAGAAGTTGATTGAGAGCATGCCAGGGAGAATTGCAGAGGTCCTGAAGAAGAAGGGTCAACACTGCAAATATTGACTTGCTGCATTAACTCATTCTAACTGTCAATATAAGCTTTTGTTACTCATAATATGATTGCAATTATATTTCTGTATGTGATAAAAACATCTGACAAACACACATAAAAACCAGAGGGCAGCAGATCATGTGAAAATATAATATTTGTGTCATTCTCAAAACTTTTGGCCATGACTGTAGAAATTGAAACATATCAGTACATACATGTACTTTGGGATACCCCTTTACATGGGCTGGTGAAAAGGCCTTATAAACAAGTTATATTGTTGATTGATGCTTGTTATGGCGTCACAACGGACATGCTAAAAATACCCTTTACAATGCTGATGTCTACAGTGTCTGGAGGTACTGAGAGCAAAGGGTGCAATGTAGTCCAAAGAACATTTTTAGAATATGGTAAAATAGCAAAAGCAGATGTCATATTTTTTTTTACTTGTTCCTTGTCAGTAGAATGTAGATTTCAGTACATGTTAGGGTGGTTAGGTTTCCACAAGTTTAGAAATGTATGATATACTGCAAAAAGGGGTGCACCTCTAGGCCAACTCTTAGTACGTTCTTACTAGGGTATGTTCACCTCTGTGGCAGCAGATCCGGCAGGCTGTTCCAGCAGAGAGTAGCCTTCTGGATTTCACAGGATCCTACAATTCACTGCTGGATCCTCATTGTCTATAATGGGGTCCGGCGGTTATTGGCTACTTTCCGGCATAATTGCGTGCAATGTTTTTGTCCAGCCGGCATTTGTGCTGGATAAGGCTGCCGGATCAAGCATGCCGCATATGCAAATGTACCCTTAGCTCTTTTTGTCATATATTTTTAAAAAAAAAAAAATACAATCGTTGTGAATAACTGTTTTTCCTTCTGATGGAGGCAAATGTATGCAAACATGACACTTTATTTCTATTCTAAAAAAGAGGGTGAAAAAAGGACAGAAATATTATATTATAATATTATATCAATGCTGAATATTAATAATGAATATTGTCTCCTACCTGGACCCTCATTGAAAGAGGATAGATATTGCTTATTAATATCAATAATTGTTATCAATAGCAATATCTCAGGTTACTGGTGTGAAAAGGGTAGAATATCGCCAATTATCAGATGACAACGGTCAATATTCTCCTTTTCCCCCTAGATCGGGGGATTGTTCACAGTTTATACCACAGCTACAGTATAATGCCTTGGTATCACCAGGAATAACACACAACTCTTGCAGATGTAACATAAAAGACACCTTTACTCAACTACAGTATCTAGGTACCACATATACAAATACTTTCAATATCATGGTCACATCAGTATACATACAGCATGTAACTGGCCTATAGTCTAACAATATAGACAAAAGATACTTAGCCTTAGAATGTATGGTCGTCCTCCATCTAAGACCTCACAGGAAGCTGGCCCCAGTGGCCAGGTATATGAACACCTGCCTCCACCAATTCCTTGTATCTGTGATGTAAGCATAGGACCACTGGGACCCGCACCTATTTCCAGAACGGAGCCCCCGAACTGAATGAGGGCGCACTGCGCATGCGCAGCCGCCCTCCATTCATTTCTATGGGGCCGCCGAAAATAGCCGAGCGCTGGCTCGGCTACTTCCGTCGGCTCCATAGAAATGAATGGGAGCGCACTGTGCATGCACGGCCCGGCTCCCATTCATTTCTATGAGCGGCGCGGGGAGCTGCGCCTGGTGGTGGCCGGACCCCCGGAAACCTGGGGTCCTCCAGGCGCAGCGCTCCCCGCTCTGTTCTGGATATAGGTGCGGGTCCCAGCGGTGGGACCCGCACCTATAAGACAATGGGGGCATATCCTAGCGATATGCCCCCATTGTCTAAGATGAGAATACCCCTTTAACAGGTAGGTTTTGGGCAGGTAGTCAAAGCTAACACCATAGTAAAGTAAAAAATATGCTGATTTCAGCGTAGCAAACAAGAATTGATGGAGTTTGAGAGTAGTGAAGATCAGATTACTTGATTTTGTTATAAACTAGTAAATTGATGCCAGAGCTAGCAAAAATATTATTAATGAATAGTTTGGAGAATAAAGAAGGACTGGAACTTACATACAAAATGGGTAACATAGCCCCCTCACTGCCTTAAGCTACTTTCACACTAGCGTTTTTGCTGGATCAAGCAAGGCTCAGCAAAACGCTTCTGTTACTGATACAACCATCTATATCCGTTATGAATGGATCCGGTTGTATTATCTTTAACATTGCCAAGATGGATCCATCATGAACTGCACTGAGAGTCAATGGGGGACGGATCCGTTTTCTATTGTGTCAGAGTTAAACGGATCCGTCCTGATTGACTTGCATTGTGGGTCATGAGGGATCCGTTTTCCATCCCATGACGGAAAGAAGGTTGCTCTCGGGTATGGGAACGCAACCAAACGGAACGGGATGCTTTTTGGACCATTCCGTTCTGTTGAGTAACGTTTTGTCCCCATTGACAATGAATGGGGACAAAACTGAAACGTTTTTTTTCCGGTATTGAGATTGTATGACGGATGTCAATACAGGAAAATAGAAACACTAGTGTGAAAGTAGCCTAATGCCGGTGTCCGAATTTAAAGTCTCTGAATCACTATTGCACAATATCAAAAGATGTCACTCGAGGTAGTGTGTGTTCTTTAAGCACTGTAGCCCTTTCTTTTTTGACCTAGAAAACTTTTGTAACTCCTAGTCTGTAGTCAGAAATTCCTCTTTCCTTCACTAGACTGTAGGCACATTACATTCTCATTGAAGGTGTGGATGAACTTAGAATGACTTTTTACTGCATGAAGTTTTACTAAAGCGGAAAATAACATTTTGTTCCACAGATGGTCGCAGCAAGAACCTGTTCTTATCCCCTGATTCTGAGGGAGAAGGTAATGATATTACACCGAATTCTACAGGAGGAAATACATTTTCATGCTTGGAATGTGGGAAATGTTTTAATAAAAAATTAGATCTTGCGAAACATCAAGAAATTCATGCAGTAGAGAAACCATTTTCATGTCTGGACTGTGGGAAAAGCTTTGCCAGAAAATCAAATCTAGTTCAGCACCAGAGAACACACACGGGGGAGAAGCCATTTTCATGTTCACTTTGTGAGAAATGTTTCAGCCAGAAGTCAGGACTTCTTGGCCATCAAAAAACTCACACAGGAGAAAAACCATTTACATGTTCGAAATGTAGCAAATGTTTTACCCAGAAGTCATGTCTCATTGAACATCAAAAAATTCACTCAGGAGAGAGGCCATTTTCATGTTTAAAATGCGGAAAATGTTTTATCCATAAATCAGATCTTGTAAGACATCACAGAATTCACACAGGGGAGAAACCGTTTTCATGCACTGAATGTGGGAAAAGTTTTACCCAGAAACAAGACCTTGCTAAACATGAAAAAATTCACACAGGGGAGAAGCCATTTTCATGTTCAGAGTGTGGGAGATGTTTTACTCTGAAATCTGATCTTGTTAAGCATCAAAGAATACACACGGGCGAGAAGCTGTTTTCATGTGCAGAGTGTGGAAAATGTTACACCCAGAAATCAGGTCTTGTTGACCATCAGAAAATGCACACGGGGGAGAAGCCATTTTTGTGTTTAGATTGTGGGAAACGATTTACGAAGAAATCAAGTCTTGTTGATCACCAGAGAACTCATACAGGAAAGCCATTTTCATGCTTGGAATGTGGAAAAAGTTTCAACAGGAAATCATCACTTGTTGAACATCAGGTACTTCACACAGGGGAAAAGCCGTATAACTGTCTGGAATGTGGAAAAGGTTTTAACCAGAAGTGGGGTCTTGTTGAACATCAGAAAATTCACAGAGGAGAGAAGCCGTTTTCATGTTCAGAATGTGGGAAATGTTTTACCCAAAAGTCTGGTCTTGTTGACCATCAGAAAACTCATACAGGAGAGAAACCATTTTCATGTTTGGATTGCGGTAAATGTTTTACCCGGAAGTCAGTTCTTGCTGAACATCAGAGGATTCACACAGGGGAGAGGCCATTTTCATGTTTGGAATGTGGAAAATCTTTTTCCAAGAAATCAGTTTTTGTTGACCATCAAAAAATTCATACAGCAACAAAACGCTTTTCATGTCTGGATTGTGGGAGAGGTTTTAACAGGAAATTAGATCTTGTTGAACACCAGAGAAGTCACACTGGGGAGAAGCCATTTTCGTGTTCGGAATGTGGCAAATGTTTTTCTAAGAAATCAGTCCTCGTTGACCATAAAAAAACTCACACAAAAAAGAAGCAATTTTCTTGTTTGGAATGTGGGAAATGTTTTTCAAAGAAGTCCATTTTTGCTGACCATCAGAAAACTCACACAGAGGAGACACCGTTGCATCAAAGTCCAGAAAATGATTTTAGCATGAATCAGATTTAGGACATCATATTCTTCATACTTAATCAAGTCTCACCAGTTTCTGAATTTTAGTTTGTTGTTTAATTTTCTCTGACCTTTCACATCCAAACTGAACTTTATCTAGATGCGAAAAGGGATAAAGAATCGCAGAAAGCCTTACTGTCTACTGAAGTGGTGAAACGATGACTTCTGCTTAAGGGACCAAGAGATTTCCCTCAATCTGCGGTGTCTCCTGGAGCTTTTTTCTTTTATATAGTTTCAGATATTTCCACTGTGACATGGGTAAAAGCTGTGGTTCTATATGCACTCCATCCATACAGCAACACATAATTAAACAAAAATTAATGTGGCACTCCTGAAATAATTCAAGACTAAAGATACCGGTGTTATAAAATAATAGTTGTATTCTGACCTGAATTTAATCAGTCACTAAAAATAATAAAATATACCTGTGGAGCAATGCAAGGGTTGGCACTGCCCACCATATGGATGATTTTCCATAGGAAAAAATGTTAATTTTGTGAAATATTACCATTTATATATGCCACTTTACTGATGACTCCCCGTTGGGGGGAAATATATATTGTTATGCTTGTTGGATTAGGTTTTATAGCATTTATAGAGTATGGCAAGTCTAAGATGGTTTAAAAATACAGATTTTGGTAATCAAGCTAAATATCTGGATGGTTGTCAGCCATGGCCACTTACACATACAGATATTTTAATGCTCTACACAAAATGAAGTTTTCATTTTGTTCGTATGCGAACCTGTTGTTACAAATCAAAGTCATAATAATGATTTTCAGACAGATTTTAAGACTAAATAGACTTTTTGCCAGGTCAGACAGCTTGTCACTCAGATTTACTGACTGGTTGGGCACAAAATCTGTGTTTGTAAACTACCTGAAGCAGGGAAACCTGGAATGCTTTTGCATTGGGTCCATTACTATAATTTGGTCTGATTGGGCAAAATAGATCTAACGTTCAAAATCCATTAACTGGACATTTTTCTACTGTTGCAAGTGAAAGTTGAACATTTGATAAAATTAACTCTATCTATCTACCACCATTTTGACAGATATCTGTAGAGGTTGATTTTTAAATGCTTGTTTGTACCATTTGAGGTATATTATATAATAGAAAAAAGCAGTTTTTTTTTTGTCAATACAATTAAATGCTTGGTTAGTTTCTTTCTGATGCTTGACTGGAGTCTTACTGGAAATCCAAGAAAAAAGGCCGCATCTAGAAAATCCACCATAGGTACTTTTGGTAAAAATTAGTGGTAATTTGTGTTCGCATATTAAAGGACTTGTTTTGTGAAGACAACCCCAGTCCATGGTAGGGTTGAGCGGTATACCGGTGTCTGCGATATACTGCAGTATTAAGAAATGGCGATATCACCGTTTCCTAATAACCGCAGTATTTAATGACGTCATAGGAACGGTCGCACGTGTGCCGACTGCTTCTGCATACATTAATGTTGGTCCCCGCAGCGGCCGCATTCTCCTTGCTATTTCCCTATGACCTCGCCCACCAAACTGACACCAAGCCCGGGACATGTGGGCAGAGAGCGGCCCAAAGAGCCTGGGAGTACAAAGCTGGGAGCACTGGGGACCTCTGATTCTGGACCCCAGGTATTTGTCAGCACAGCAGGCACGTGTTAGTCCCCGCAGCGGCCACATCCTCCTCGCTACTAACTCCGCCCACTAACCCAGCCCACTAAAGTCAGGAAATGGCCACACAGCAGCAAGTGAGGGAAGGCAATGCAGGTCTCTCGGGTTGCTTGCCTGACCTGGCCTGCCACTGTGCAAGGCTGGAGAAGTGTGACAGCAGAGGAGGAGGTAAATGATCCTCTGTTCCTCCCTAGACCCCCTGAGGCCCATCAGCAGCCTCTGCACAGGGTTCCTTATCTCTACCAAATAGAAGGAGATGGGGAATATACCTGTCAGGAGTCCCATCAGTAGAAGCCCCACACAGTATAATGTCTCCCTGTTGGCCCTATACAGGAGCAACAAGGAGACATTATACAGATTGGCGATCCATTGGGGTGGGGGGGGTATAATGTCACCATGTGGCGCACCCCCATTCAGTATAATGTCTCATTGTGGCCCCAATACAGTAGAACGTCTCATTGTGGCCCCAATACAGTATAACGTCTCCTTGTGGCCCCATACAGTATTACAGTATAACGTCTCCTTGTGGCCCCCATACAGTATTACAGTATAACGTCTCCTTGTGGCCCCATACAGTATTACAGTATAACGTCTCCTTGTGGCCCCCATACAGTATTACAGTATAACGTCTCCTTGTGGCCCCCATACAGTATTACAGTATAACGTCTCCTTGTGGCCCCATACAGTATTACAGTATAATGTCTCCTTGTGGCCCCCATACAGTATATTGTCTCCTTGTGGCCCGTCGCCCCATACAGTATAATGTCTTCTTGTGGCACCCATACAGTATTATGTCTCCTTGTGGCCCATTGCCCCATACAGTATAAAGTCTCTTTGTAGTCCCAAATGTTTTTTCAAATAAATGGCTATTTATCGCGATATATATCATTATCTCGATAAATTTATTAATATTGTTATCGTGAGAAGATTTTTGATATCGCCCAACCCACAGAGGAGGTCCCCTGCTCGATATCTTCCCTGAGAGTCAGAACGGTTAACCACTCCAGATGAGCAGCTGTCTTTATGGAGGACTTAAGCTGCCCTCCTTCTATTATAGGGACGGCAAGTCATCTTATATTGTTGCATGATATTTATCTCAGCAGTATGGCCAACTTTAGAGCAAAAATACCCAATATGCAGAATATAGGCTGAGTTTACATCAGTGTTGAAAAATGGATAAATTAATCAGTTTGAAAAATGGATACAACCGATACCCCTTCTGTTTCTATCCATCATTCACTGACTTCAGTGAAACTCCTTTTCCTGTACTTTTTCTCATGTTGAAAAAAAACACAAAACATTAGTGCTGATGAATACTTAGCCAATATTTACAGTACATGCCCAGTTAGCCTTCATTCACATCTGCATCAGAGAGTCCGGCAGTAGTCTCCATTGCAGATTCGATCAAAAGTATGGGACAAAATAGTGCAGCATGCTACATAGGGATAGGAGACTCTATACCTTTCCTTCTGTCCCTGTAGCCTGTCAGCACTTGCACCACTGTACCCGCTGCCCTCCAGGCTGGTTGTGGGGGCTGCATCAACCTGGAATATCTCAGGTTGTATAGCACCTATAGATATGAGCCAGGGAACAAGACCAGGATCGCAGTGTTAGCTGCCGTACCGCCGGAAATATAATACTGCAGCACCGGCATACCTCTAGGTAGTACACAGACTGAGATACAGCCATTTGTAGCAAAGAGGTATTTTTTAGAAGTGCCAGTAAACATTAAATATGGGCACTAGCCTTCTGCTAGGAATACTGGTTAGGATGGTGGTTTACCAGCCAGGTGGCAACCCTACCACTAACCACTGAATGTCTTATAATGTGTTACAAGTGCTGCATAGACTTGGGGAAACTGTGTTACATCTGATCTGAAAGACTCAGCTCTGTTGGAACCCAGCTTTCCAACTGATTATCATTATCTTGGTAATTTTACCAACTGATGACTTCCCATAGTCTGAGTACCAATAATGAGATGGATAGCTGGGTTCCAGCAATGCTGAGTCTTTGAGAACAGTTGTAACACAACTTCCCTATCCCGCATCAGTCAGTAGGAACTCAACATTTGCAAATACAGAGTTGAGAGAAAGCTGGGTTACAACTTATGTGATAACAACTACTGCACATATCTGCAGATATCAGATAACATGGTCAAGATTATAACTTGGTTGGGTCGTCTTTGTTGAATCAAAACCAGAGGATGTGTCAATGACGATTACTAAGGCTAGTTTCTTAGCACAATGGTTGTCTTCTGGCCGACTCTCGGCATATTTTATTTATTTAATGTTAATATTATAGTTAATGGGGCCAGATAGAGTCTTACAAGCTTCCGGCAATGCCTTAATGCAGAGCGATCTGGCAGGCTGTTCCCTGCCAGAACAGCCTGCTCGTATGCTAGCACTAGTGTGAAACTAGCCTAAGGTGAACTAAAGTTATATTTCTGCAAAGATAAAATAATGGAGCAAAAACCCTTCCAATAAATGCATTCCTGAAACATACTTAAATATCACAAAACAGTATTTGGTATCTCTATAACCATCATAACCCATACAATATGGTTAACAGCGTATTTCTTCATTTAACCCATAATATGTGTATGGCAAAATAGCCTGACGCACAAAATGAATGTCTATGAATGTCAGAGGTGCCCACATGTGACATGTCCCCATATCGTAACAAATCTGCAGCATCTTATGAATCCATGCTGTACCATTTCTCTATTCTTCCTACTTGAAGTAGAAAAAGTTGTAATAAAACAACTAATTTTATTGATATGTGTTACAAAGACTCATTATCAGAGGTGTCACCTAGCATGTATAGCCTAGGCTACAAAGTATTTCCATTAGCGGGGTGGCAAAGCCAAATAGCTGTTTGGGGGTAATCCCTATTCAGCATTTTCATGCAGGGGATATCAGATTATTAAAGTAGCTATCTTGGCTCTCAAGACTGTGATCAATCTATTTGAGGTAAGTATAACATACACCGGGGCCCTAGACAGCCCTCACTTCAGCTCTAGTGGATGATTGGAAACATATATTATTAAGAATAATATTCCTTGATAACTCGGCCCCTAATCTACCGACTACTGAAGAAAATTACTGATTTAAAGGGGTTTGACAAGATATTTTTACTGATGATCTATCCTCTGGATAGGTCGTTATTATCTGATAGTTGTGGGTCCCACACCAAGGATCCCTGCCGCTCAGCTGTTTGAGAAGCCATCGGTGCTCACAGTAGCCATGTGGCCTTCTCTCAGCTTTCCCTTGGCCGATTGACCACACGTTCATTGGTCACATGGCCTAGGTGCAGTTCAGCCTCATTGAAGTGAATGAGGCTCAGCTGTGATACCAAGCACAGCTGCTATACAACGTACGGCGTTGTGCTTGGTGAGGAGGGAGAGGGCCACGGCACTACACAGGAGGACAGGTCATCAGTACAAATATCTCGGACTAAAAAATGGATAAAAAAGTTTAATAGAATGTTAATGGTAGAGTTGAGCGAACGTGCTCGTAACGAGCACTGTACTGCTAGGATCCCCTGCGCTCGCATGGGAGCAGGCATCCGGATCTGTCGGGTGAGGAGGACGGATCCGGATGGCTGCGCCCATGCAAGCGCAGGGGATCCGAGTAGTACAGTGCTCGTTACGAGCACGTTCGCTCAACTCTAGTTAACAGATGTAGAATAATGGAAAAAGAAAAACACTGGAGATGAACTGAAGGCCAGAGGCCACGTTGTCTATCAGGGAAGGATCAGTGGGCTATGAGACCAGGCAGCTTGTCCGTTGCAACAGAGGAGGTGTACTGAAGTCTGGCGTGTATGACATGGAGACTCTTGGCGATCCACTCTCTGAAAGACTTTATCCGGATACTGTGCCACATAAAAGGTTGGTATGTCTGTATGTGGGTAACTGGCTCAGTGATAGAAAACAGAGGGTGGTTATTAACGGCACACACTCAGATTGGGTCACTGTAACTAGTGGGGTACCACAGGGGTCAGTATTGGGTCCTATTCTCTTCAATATATTTATTAATGATCTTGTAGAAAGCTTGCACAGTAAAATATCAATTTTTGCAGATGACACTAAACTGTGTAAAGTAATTAACACAGAAGAGGACAGTACACTGCTACAGATGGATCTGGATAGACTGGACGCTTGGGCAGAGAAGTGGCAGATGAGGTTTAACACTGACAAATGTAAGGTTATGCACATAGGAAGGAATAATGCAAGTCACCAGTACATACTAAATGGTAAAACACTGGGTAACACTGACATGGAAAAGGACCTAGGGGACCTTTATTGAAGGAAATCTCAAACTTGCTATCTAGCTGGCCGACGCCATATATCTCGTGGTTTGGACGCAAAAATGTCGCTAAATGTCTTATATGGCCAAAAATTACCTATTTACAAGCACTTCCAATCCATATTCCTGCCTCGTTCTATTCATCGGTGAATAATATCTTTTCTAAATATGTGGGGAATTCCAGAAAACGGCATCTTAAATACACAACACTACAACTTCCACGCCAATTTTGCGGTATTGATCTGCCAGACCCAAGTACTTTCACACTAGCAGTTCACCTTAATAGAATAGTCGACTGGATAAGGAAGACTCTCCAAAAATTATGGGTGCACATAGAAGAAGACATATTGCGATTTCCACTAAGGCAACTCATATTTACAGAACCAAAATCTCTCCCTTCACTTAATCTATGTAATACGCTTACTATAGAAACTTGGAATGTAGACCTGGTGCGCTCCATATGTTCCCCATTTCCCTCTCCATTAATGCAAGTTCAAGACCTCTATTTGAACACTGATCCTACACAAAATGACTCCTTACCTAAAGCCTTAAAATATAATACAGCTAGTATTGATATACTACTCTCATCTGAAAGCTTTCCTTCTAAACAGTTGTTGTCGGATCAACTGAATTATTCATCTCTACCGATACTAATATATAATAGGCCTATATTATCTGTTAAGCATCTCCGCCTGCATAAACATGTAAAAAGAGATATGATAAAATTTGAGACTATTCTTGCCCAATTAAGACCCCCGAAAAAAGTATTATCTACCCTTAGCAAACTACTAATATCCCCACTAAAAGATTTGTCACATACTTTTATTACAGCCTGGGAATCTGACTTAAACAGGAAATTCTCTCAAGATGAACTTCGGAGACTTTTCCTAGCCCCTAAACAATCCTCTAGATGTGTGCGAATGCAGGAAAGTGGTTACAAGGTATTAACTAGATGGCACCTTACGCCTTTCCAACTAAATAAGTACAATTCCAGCTATGATCCAACATGCTGGAGATGCCAACAACTTTCTGGAACATATTTTCACATGTTCTGGTCCTGTCATCGTATACAGTCTTACTGGTCTACTGTATTCGCTCAGATCAATAAACTCATGGGTTTAACTCTCCCTTTTAAGCCCGACATATGTCTTCTTCACCTTTTTCCGGATAAAATACTAAAAATACCCTTATATTATTGAGACAGCTATTAGCCGCTGCTAGAATTCTAATTCCCACATATTGGAAATCAGACGCCCCCCCCAACTTTCACTCACTGCTTAGATAAGGTAGATTCACTGTATCAGAAGGAATTGGCCTACTGGGAGTCCAAGTCTCATTGTATTTTCAATTTAGTCTGGAGTTCACAATACCGACATTTTAAAGCTTAGGATATAGCTCTCTCCAGTTCCAGACATCTATACTAAAATTCCAGTATGTTTCAGTCCACATACTCTTCTATTTACTCTCCTATATATTCTTCTATCTTCCTGTTTTCTTCTATCTTTATTATCCTTTGCTCTTACTAGTTTATTTCCCTTTTTTAATGACTTTATCATAAGGTCGTGACAAGACTTATATATATATATCTGTTATTACGTACAACAAATTGGATCTTCCAAACCCCGCCCCCCCTTTTTTCTCTCTTATTACCTCCCGCACCCCGTTTGTAAGTGTTATTGTTTTAGTTTTGTATCACCGGTTCAATCAGATACTTTATATCTGACTTATCTGTCAGTCTCTTATTTGCACTTTGGCATGTTACCCAATGTTTTAGTACTGGATTCTCCTGATCCTACTTTTATTCTTCTGATCTTACATTTGAGAATCTTTATTGTTTGATATGACGCTTTGATATGCTTTGTGTCCGTCATTCCAACTCGGACTTGGTGTCTATGTTTATTGTATTGATTAATATAAAATTCAATAAAAAGTTTTAAAAGGAAAAGGACCTAGGAATTTTAGCGAACAGCAAACTAAGGCTACTTTCACACTAGCGTTTTCTTGTTCCGGTATTGAGTTTCGTCATAGGTGCTCAATACCGGAAAAAAACGCTTCAGTTTTGTCCCCATTCATTGTCAATGGGGACAAAACTGAACTGAAGACAACAGAATGCTCCTAAAAGCATTCTGTTCCGTCTCCAGAACAGAGAACAAACCGCAACGTGCTGCGGTTTGCTCTCCGTCCTGGGCATCAGCACCAAGATGGATCCGTCATAACCCCCAATGCAAGTCAATGGCGACGGATCCGTTCAGTGTGACACACTCAGTAAACGGATCCGTCCTCCATTGACTTTCAATGGAGTTCATGACTGATCCGTCCACAGTACACCAGACATGACAGACACATACACACAGACATACAAATAAACATACACACAGACATACACATACATACTTACATGCTCCCAGCAGCTCCGCATATCGCAGGAGGAGGAGGACTGCGCGCACATAGGAAGATTCTCCCTCCAGCAGAGGGCGCTGTGGGGAATCTTCCTATGTGCGTGCCGTCCTTCTCCTCCTGTGCTGTGCGGAGCTGCTGGGAGCATGTAAGTATGTATGTGTATGTCTATGTGTGTGTGTGTATGTACGTGACAAGTGTGGGGCCGGAGCGCTGCTCCGGCTCCTCACGTGTACTTGCGGCAGCACGGATCGGGCGGCACCCTTCACAAACATCCGTGCTGCCGCTAATGTGAAAGAGGCCTAAGCTGTAGAAACCACTGTCAGACAGCTGCTGCCAAGGCCAATAAGAGAGCGAAATCAAGCTCACGGCCAGATTTATTGTATTCCACCAAGTCCAAGTCCTCGGATATAAAAGTGAGATTCATTACCAATTATCATTCTAGATGGAATGAGATGAGGAGATGTTTGGAAAAATTTTGGCCGGTCCTTTTGGCTGATCCAGTTATTGCCAAATATGCATCATCTGGCCCTTTGATGGTTGCGAGAAAATCCAGGAATTTGAAAGATCATTTGGTGAAAAGTTTTTATATAAAACAAATTCCACCAATCTTTCCTGGTATTGGTAAACCAAAGTGGGGTTTCTCCCCTTGTGGCCAATGCATAGCCTGTACGAATATGGTACGGGCCACGACTTTTTCTGATTCTTCTGGTGGAAAAACCTATAAAATCTTACATCGGTTATCATGTTCCAGCACCGCGGTGGTGTATTATGCCACATGTCCTTGTTTCAAAATCTATGTGGGCCTTACTACAAGGGAACTGAAGGTTCGTGTTCGTGAACATATTCGAGATATTACGTCAGCTTGTGAAATAGAAGACATCTCCTCCTTGAAACCAATTGCGAAACACTTCAAATGTTATCATGCATGTGATCCTTCAGGTTTAAAAGTCTGTGGTATAGATTGCATTCCTCCGAGTATTCGTGGTGGTAATGTGTCTAAAAAGTTGGCCCAGCTTGAATGCCGTTGGATCTGGCAATTGAATACAGTGCGTCCGTATGGTTTGAATGAATCAACTGGTTTTGCATCATTCCTGTAGATGTTCCCTGAGTCCTCATCTCTTACCTGTTTTTAATTGTCAATATTTTATATATTTTATTTTATTATGAATTGTGTATAATTTTTATTTAGGTGCTTCACTGCTAATGCATATGTATGTATGACTTTGGTGAATGTGAAAGATCATGTGCTGTGATTTGTTATTATGTAATTAACTGGATGCGGACGGTGTATTTTAGGAAGTGCATAATATATATGAATTTATAACCTCTGATTATATATATAATTATATTTATTTTCATTCTTTTTTGTTTGGTTATTGTTGTTTGGTTGTTTGTATCAATCATGTATGAAATGTAACATTATTTGCATTAATAATATTTTTTCTGGGTCTTTTAGGTTTTTTTTTTTTTTTTTTTTTTTTTTTTTTTTTTGCACATTCTGCATTATTATATCTCACATGATCACTTTATATATCATTTTTATTCACGTTTTTTCGTTTTTATTTTTTCACATACATATACATTTTTTCACATGCAATTTTTCTTCACACTGTATATTTTTTCACACACCTTTTATATATTATACACTTTATATTTCTCACCATATATTCATATGTTTATAGTTGCATTTTTTTTGCAACTTAATGTATAAATACACTGACAGGTTTATTTCATGTCATCTTGCATCACTTAGTCACCCTTATAACTCAGTGTTGTACACTTTGGAGGTTAAATCTATATGAATTCATTTATAATTTTGGCAAGTAATAACCTACGTAGGCGTGGTGTATGTCGATCTCCCCTGTATCTTGCGATATTCCATCGCGAGTTTGCGGTGGAGATTGACAGTATGTAGGTCCGATCATGTGATTTATCACATGATCGGGTGATGGAACGCATTTGGTTCTACTTCCTACTTCTGCTGGCACTTCCGTATGATGTCACTCATGGTCCGATCATGTGATCCAACACATGACCTCTAATAGGATGGGTTATTCACATTGTTTTTGTAGCACAGGTTATACCTATTAAGCCGATTGTAAAACGCATACTGTGATTGGTGGTATGTTAGATTTAAGGAGGCTCTTGCAGTGATGACGCCACCCCCAGACGAAGGTTCGCCGAAACGCGCGTCGGGGTTGGCGCCATTGCATCAGGGAGTTCAGATGGGTAATTAATTCATACGTATACTGTCTTTTTTGTTGCACTTGCACTTTATTCATATCAGCTATATGATTGTGATGATTGTCTAACCCTGCTGTGCTCCCTTATGTGATGTCGTCTTCTACCCTGTATCTGTTTTCTCCTTTTGATATATTTTATCTTATGTATTATACTTTAATAAAGATCGTGATATTTATATGTGGTGCGGTCTGACCCGTTTCGTTCTTTTTTTGCACTTTACAAATAAGTCAAACTTGTCCCCTCCCTGACTCCATATATGGCTATTTCCATATATGTATCCCCAAATACTTAGCATTCTGGCAATCTACAGGGATACCCCTGTATATTTAAAGTATTTTCAGTCTGCACTTTTGAACTGTCACTGGAGGAGTTCAAATTCACAACCTTATCAGTTGTGCTACAGAGTACTGCTGTCTATGTGAAGAATTTCTCTAACTAAAAACTTTCATTAAAGGGAGTCTTTCATCTGTTTTACGCCAATATAACTAAGAGCACTGCCCCACAGAAGATTGCAGACACATCCCAGACATAACTGTGTGCACTTTGTGTCTGTATTACATGTCCTGGAAAAGCACTTTTATTCTGCAGGAAAACAGCTCCCAAGTGCCCAGCTCTGCTGGGGGTGCTGCTTTAGCTGCTCATATCTTGGGATTGGTAACAGAAAGAAAAATGGTTCTGACCTTCTTTGAAAGCTTATATTCCAAGCTTTCAAATGATACAAAAATCAGCATTATATCCAGTATATCAAAAGATGTAGCTGTTAGGAATTGCATCGGGAGAGAAAGCTTTTTTTAGTTTCACTTTCAGCTGGGCACTTGGGAGCTGTTTTCAGCCAAATAAAAGTGCTTTTTCTGAACATGGAATAAAGGCACAAAGTGCACACAGGTATGTCTGCGATGTGTATGCAATCTTCTGTGGGGCACTGCTGATAGATATATAGGTGAAAAACACGTGAAAGACTCCTTTAACCCCTTCACGCTACTTAGTGCTCCATGACGAGTATACACGTCATGGCATTAAACTGTCACCATGTCTACTGACATGGTGACAGAGCTGAGACCCTGGCTGTTACATACAGCCAGGGGTCTCAGCTCACCAGCCCGGGACCAATGAGGGCAGTCCTGGGCCAGCGATCGCTCTGATTGGCTAGTCTGTACAGACTAGCCAATCAGGCGATTCGAATGCCGTGTGAAAGGATCTGATCACCACAGTCCGTGACTGTGGGGATCAGATCCTCCTAAAATATGTATTTATGTATATTTCCCCCTCCCCCCACCCTTTGCAGGCTCCAGTGCCCCCCTTATTTCAGGATGGCCGAGCAGGGCGCCCCCCAGCGCGATTCCCCACCCCCTCCCCCTTTCAGTATGGCCGAACGGTGAGCAGCATGCGAGCTTTATTATACAGCTCACACTCTGCTTGAAACGGTGACATTGGCTGTTTAACCCCTTCCATGCTGTGGTCCATAGGGACCGCTGTATGGAAGGGGTTAAGATCTGGAGGGAGCTCCCTCCCCCATCGGGCCGCTGTGACAGCGTCCCGATGGTTACCATGGCAACCGGACGCTTTCACGGGCGTCTGGCTTGCCATAGTATAATTAAGCCTGGTCAAGCTTCTGCTAAAGGCAGGAGCCTGATCAGGCTTACTGTGAGAGAAAATACATTGCAGTAAACTATACAGTGTACTGCAGTGTATTATAGAGACATCAGACCCACTGGATCTGCAAGAACCAAGTGGGTCTGAGTCAAAAAAGTATAAAAAAAAAAAGTAAAAAAGAAAAAAGTGAAAAAAAATCTATATCCACACATTCATAATTAATTTTAAAAAAACAACAAAAAAAACCCACTAGACATGTTTGGTATCGCCACGTCCATAACGACCCTATCTATAAACCGATCACATTACTTTCCCCACACAGTGAACGTCATAAAAAAAAAAGAGAAAAACTATGATGGAATAGAAATTTTGCCCACATCACTTCCCAAAAAAGGTATTAAAAGTGATCAAAAAAGTCGTATGTACCCCAAAATAGTACCAATCAAATCGTCACCATATCCCACAAAAAATGAGCCCCTACATGAGACAATCACCCATAAAATGAAAAAAAAAATATGGTTTTCAGAAAATGGAGACACAAAAACATGTTTTATTTTTCTAAAATGCTTTTATTGTGTAAAACCAAAATAAATAAAAAAAAGACATTTTAGGTATCGCTGCATCCGTAACGACCTGCTCTATAAAAATATCACACTCTTCCCCCAAAAGGTAAATGCCCTAAAAATAATTAAATAAAACCTGTGTCACAAAAGCCATTTTTTGGTCACCTTACATCACAAAAAGTGCATTACAAAGTGATTAAAAAGTTGTACTTACCCAAAAATAGTACCAATCAAACCGTCATCTCATCCCACAAAAAATGAGCCCCTACATGAGATAATCGCCCAATAAATAAAAAAACTATGGCTGAAATAAATTTTAAAAAGTAGACATAGTTATCGCTGCATCCGTAACAACCAGCTCTATAAAAATATCACATGACCTAATCCCTCAGGTAAACACTGTAAAAAAAAATTAAAAAAAACTGTGCCAAAAAAACCCAAACATTTTTGTCACCATACATCACAGAAAGTGTAATACCAAGCAATCAAAAAGTCATATGTACCCCAAAATAGTACTAATAAAACAGTCATCTCATCCCACAAAAAATGAGCCCCTATATGAGACAATTGCCCAATAAATAAAAAAATATCTAAATAATGTAGACAAAGAACAGGACGGCACTCACCAAAAATACTTTCTGCAGCTTTTATTCGTCCGTATGAATAAAACCAGAGCGATGCGGGTATAGCACAGCAAAACAGGTAACAGCCGTTACGGCTGTTACCTGTTTTGCTGTGCTCATTATTTGGATTTTCAAGTGGATCTATTGTTGGGCAGAGCACCACGGACTGACACATGCGCTCGAGGCCTGGTATGGTGTTTGTGAAGTAACACACTTTATGCAGTGCCAACGGAGTTTCTATATTTTGAGGTGTAAATAAAATAAGTATGGCTTTCAGAAAATGGAGACACAAAACATGATTTTTTTCAGTTTTATTACGTAAAACTCAAACAAAGAAACTAGACATATTTGATATCATCACGTCCGTAACAACCTGTTCTATAAAAATAGCACATGATTTAACCTGTCAGATGAACGTTGTAAAAAACAAAAAATAAAAACTGTGCCAGAACAGCCATTTTTGGTTACCTTGCCTAACAAAAAGCGTAATATAAAGCGATCAAAATATGTAACCCAAAATAGTATCAATAAAAATATCTTCTTATCCCTTAGTTTTCAAAATACAGGCACTTTTTGGTTGTTTCTACTGTACGGATGCATCAAGGGGGCTTCAAATGGGACATGGTGTCTAAAAACCAGTCCATCAAAACTTTCCCTCCAAAAACCATCTGGCGCACCTTTCCTTCTGCGCCCTGCCATGTGCCCTGCCATGTGCCCATACAGCAGTTTACGACCACATGTGGGGTGTTATTGTAAGTCGCAGAATGAGGGTTTTAGTTTTTGAGTTTTGTATGGCTATTTACTATTATTGTGTTACAGGAAAAAATTTATTAAAATGGAAAATCTGCCAAAAAAAGTGAAATTTAAAAATGTCATCTCCATTTTCCTTTAATTCTTGTGGAACACATAAAGGGTTAACAGTTTGTAAAATCAGTTTTGAAAACCCTGAGGGGGTGTAGTTTCTAAATTGTGGTAATTTATGGGTGGTTTCCACTATGTAAGCCCCACAAAATGACTTCAGAACTGAACTGGTCCTTAAAGGGGTATTCCAGTAAAGTAACTTAATTTCTGAAAAACTGCATTAACCCCTTCGCGCCCAACGCCGCAGCGATGCGGGCACATGGCGCCCGCTCGCAAGTGCGGCGGGCGTCATGGCCGGCAAGTCTCTGCTGTTTCTAACAGCAGAGACTTGCCGCTACTTACCGCCATCGGCGGAGTCTTCCTGGGAGTTTAGATGCCGTGATCACACGTGATCACGGCATCTAGTTGCGTCTCTAGTTGCGTCTCAACCCTGTGTGGCCAATCGGGGTGTCTGTACACCATATGAAAACTGTAATCCTCGCTGGTGATGATTACAGTTTTCAAAGTGCAATTCTTATTCTGGCCACTAGATGGCAGGCCAGGATAAGAAATGAGCAATTCTTGGATTTCTGAGTCTATAAAATCCATGATTGCTCATAAAGAAAAAAAAAAAGCCACAATATATCAGCCCATATTTGAGCTTTCAAATAGTAAAAAAAAATAAAAAAAAATGTTAAAAAATATATAAAAAATAAAAAAGATATAAAAGTTCAAATCACCCCCCTTTCCGTATAATTAAAAAATAAATACCTAGATAACAATAAATATAGACATCATGGGTATCACCGTGACCGAAAACGCCCGTACTTTTAAAATATAAAAAAAAAATTCCAATACGGCGAATTGTGTGGCGGAAAAAAGCGTCCAAATGGCGATTTGCCATTTTTTGTCGCTTTTTTTTTCTAAAAAAAATTAAATCAAAAGTGATCAAAAAGTCATACACACCCCAGAATGGTATCAATAAAAACTTCAGATTGTCCCGCAAAAAATAAGCCCCCATTCAGCTCTGTACACATAAATACCAAAAAGTTATAGGGGTCAAGATTTGACAAGGAAAAAAAAAAAAAAAAGGCCAACTTTCTAATTATTTTATCACTATGAAAACGCAGGAAAAACTATACATATTAGGTATTGCCGGATTCGTACTGACCAGTAGAATGAAAGTAACGGATCAGTTTTAATGCACATCGAACGCTGTAAATAAGAAACCCGTAGAACTGTAGCGGAATAGCGTTTTCTTTGCAATTTCACCCGGTTTGGAATTTTTTTCCCGCTTCCCACTACAACGTATGCAATATTAAATGGTGGCGTTGGAAAGTACAACTTGTCCCGCAAAAAACAAGCCCTCATACAGCTATGTGAACAGAAAAATAAAAGAGTTAGGGCTGTTTGAAAGGGTTAAAGGGGTTCTCCGGGCAAAACCTATTTTTTATGGCCAAAGCTAACCTGTGTAGGAAAGATTATTAGTATCATACTTACCATCCACAGCGCAGCCGTTTTGGAGATCTGCCTCCCAGTCACGTGGTCCCTCCAGATTGCTTTTCTGGGCTTCCAGGCAAAGTCCGTCTTCTTGTCTTCTCTTCCTTTCTCCAGCAGGAGACGGATCGTCACGAGTGACGTCACCGCCTCCTGCTGGAGAAAGCGCCGTCCTGCAGCCTTCACAGCGCACTAGGCTGAATGATAGTGCAAATGTGCGGGACAGCCGTCAGTCTCTGCATAGTACAGGCTTCTATGTGAAGCCTGTACTGACTCCTGCACAGCGCGATGTAAGCGCTGTGCAGGAGTGACAGCAGAGGCTGATCACTATGCTGTGCATATAAATGAGGGCACTTTGGATGAAAAACAGGGGGCACTGGATGGCACACAAGGGGGCACTGGATGGCAAACAAGGGGGCACTAGATGGCAAACAATGGGGCACTGGATGGCACACAAGGGGGCATTGGATGGCAAACAAGGGGGCACTGGACAGCACAAGGGGTCATGGACGGCACAAGGGGTCACTAGATGGCAAAAAGGGGCACTGGATGGCAAACATGGGGCACAAGGGGGCACTGGATGGTACAATGGGGGAACTGGATGGCACAATGGGGGCAATGGTTGGTACTGGGAGCAATCGATGGTACAAGGGGCACTGTTATGTGGGTGCCGTGGATGTCACTGTTATGGAGGCACCATGGATGTCACTGTTATGGGAGCACTGTGGATATCACTGTTATGGGGGTGCCGTGGATATCACTGTTGTGGGGGCACCGTGGAGGTCACTGTTGTGGAAGCACCGTGGAGGTCACTGTTGTGGAAGCACCGTGGAGGTCACTGTTGTGGAAGCACCGTGGAGGTCACTGTTTTGGAGGCACCGTGGATGTCACGGTTATTGAGACACTGTGGATGTCACTGTTATGGGGGCACTGTGGTTGTCACGGTTATGGGGGCGCTGTGGATGTCACAGTTATGGAGGCGCTGTGGATGTCACGGTTATAGAGGCGCTGTGGATGTCACGATTATGGAGGCGCTGTGGATGTCACGATTGTGGAGGCGCTGTGGATGTCACAGTTATGGGGGCACTGTGGATGTCACTGTTATCGAGGCGCTGTGGATGTAACTGTTATGGGGGCACTGTGGATGTCATGGTTATGGAGGTGCTGTGGATGTCACTGTTATGGAGACACTGTGGATGTCACTGTTATGGGCAGTGGCGTAGCTATAGGGGTCGCAGCGGTCGCAGTTGCGACCGGGCCCCTAAGCCAGGGGGGCCCCGAGGGTCCCCCTTGCCACTTGCAGGGCCGCACCGCCAATTAGGCAGGTGCGGCGCGGCTCTGCACATAGTTGCGGGCGGCAGCGGGGCAGAGGGAGATGAGCGCTTCCAATAGGCCTGCAGCCTATCAGAGGCCGGCACAGGTGGCGCGCTGACGTTATCGCACCGCCTGAGCCGTACAGCGTGGGACACAGGCCGGAAGAGGCCTGCATCGCATCGCTGCCAGCTCCATGGAGGTAAGTATAAGTGTTTGGTTTTTTTTATTGTTGTAGTCTTGGACCGGAGGGAGCTCTATTGCGGGCACATGGGGGCATTTTTACTGGCACATGGGGGGGGCACTGGGCGCATTTGTACCGGCAAATAGGGGCACTGGGGCAATTTTACTGGCACTGGGGGCATTATTACAGGCACTGGGGGAATTTTTACTGGCACATGGGGGCACTGGGGGCATTTTTGGGGGCACTGGAGACATTTTTACTGGCACTGGGGTCATTTTTACTGGCATTGGGGGCATTATTACAGGCACTGGGGCCATTTTTACTGGCACTGGGGGCATTATTACAGGCACTGGGGCACTTGATACTGGCACATGGGGGCACTGGGGGCATTTGTTACTGGCACATGGGGGCACTTCTTACTGGCACTGGGGGCATTTCTTAATGGCATGGGAGCACTGGGGGCATTTTTACTGGCACTGGGGGCATTTTTTAATGGCCCGGGAGCACTGGGGGCATTTTTACTGGCACTGGGGGCTTTTTTTACTGGCACATGGGGCACTGGGGGCATTTTTTACTGGCACATGGGAGCACTGGGGGCATTTCTTAATGACACGGGAGCACTGGGGGCATTTTTACTGGCACATGGGGGCGCAGTTATTTCAGGGGGAAAGTTATGTTTACACTATTACGGGGCACTATTTGCTGGGCGCAGTTATTTTAGGACACTGTGTGCCAATAATTATTGAAGGGCACTATCTGTGTGGTACTAGTGGCACAGTACTGGGGGTGGTAGGATGATTTGTCCAGAAGACAGGAGGATGATGGAAAAGTAGTAAACTAAGATTTTTTTCTGTCTAACTGCAGAGATGAGAAATGGCTGAAAAATGGCTTCTGGTCTGAAAGGAGAAGATGAGGAAAGAGAAGATCTACATCCGAGGAGAAGTCACTGGATGTAAGAGGTATGGGGCACTGTATTATACTGGATGTAAGAGGTATGGGGCGCTGTATTATACTGTATGTACGAGGTATGAGGTATGGGGCGCTGTATTATACTGAATATACAAGGTATGGGGCGCTGTATTATACTGGATGTAAGAGGTATGGGGCGCTGTATTATACTGGATGTAAGAGGTATGGGGCGCTGTATTATACTGGATGTAAGAGGTATGGGGCGCTGTATTATACTGGATGTAAGAGGTATGGGGCGCTGTATTATACTGGATGTAAGAGGTATGGGGCGCTGTATTATACTGGATGTAAGAGGTATGGGGCGCTGTATTATACTGGATGTAAGAGGTATGAGGCGCTGTATTATACTGGATGTAAGAGGTATGAGGCGCTGTATTATACTGGATGTAAGAGGTATGGGGCGCTGTATTATACTGGATGTAAGAGGTATGGGGCGCGGTATTATACTGGATGTAAGAGGTATGGGGCGCTGTATTATACTGGATGTAAGAGGTATGGGGCGCTGTATTATACTGGATGTACGAGGTATGAGGTATGGGGCGCTGTATTATACTGGATGTAAGAGGTATGAGGCGCTGTATTATACTGGATGTAAGAGGTATGGGGCGCTGTATTATACTGGATGTAAGAGGTATGGGGCGCTGTATTATACTGGATGTACGAGGTATGGGGCGCTGTATTATACTGGATGTAAGAGGTATGGGGCGCTGTATTATACTGGATGTAAGAGGTATGGGGCGCTGTATTATACTGGATGTAAGAGGTATGAGGCGCTGTATTATACTGAATATACAAGGTATGGGGCGCTGTATTATACTGGATGTAAGAGGTATGAGGCGCTGTATTATACTGGATGTAAGAGGTATGAGGCGCTGTATTATACTGAATATACAAGGTATGGGGCGCTGTATTATACTGGATGTAAGAGGTATGAGGCGCTGTATTATACTGGATGTACGAGGTATGGGGCGCTGTATTATACTGGATGTAAGAGGTATGGGGCGCTGTATTATACTGGTTGTAAGAGGTATGAGGCGCTGTATTATACTGGATGTAAGAGGTATGGGGCGCTGTATTATACTGGATGTAAGAGGTATGAGGCGCTGTATTATACTGGATGTACGAGGTATGAAGCGCTGTATTAGGCTACATTCACACAAACATTGTGTTTTGCAGTCTGCAAATTGCGGATCCGCAAAAAAAGGATGATGTTCCGTATGGCATCCGGTTTTTTTGCAGATCAACTGTAACGATGCCTATCCTTGTCCGCAAAATGGACAACAATAGGAATGGACATACAGATGTGGACAGCACACAGTGTTCATTTAAGTGAATGGGTCCGCATCTGAGCCGCAAAATATGCAGATCGGAGGCCGCAAAAACAACTGTCGTGTGAATGTAGCCTTACCCTGTATGTTCTGTAGTGATGTAGTAATGTTAGGAGGGAAAAGGTTAGGGTGAGAATTTGGCATGGGGGGGGGTGTGTGTTCAGTTTTTGACTTGGCCGGCAGAAAAGCTAGGTGCACCAGCGCTGAGGGGGGCCCAAGCTGAACTCTTGCACCAGGGCCCATGAGCCTTTAGGTACGCCCCTAGTTATGGGGGCACTGTGGATGTCACAGTTTTGGAGGCGCTATGGATGTTACTGCTATGGAGGCGCTATGGATGTTACTGCTATGGAGGCACTGTGGAGGTCACTGTTATGGACGCTCAGTATGAGTGATAGGGCTCATGCACAGAACCGTATCCGGTTTGTGGCCTGCAAGATGCCGATCCACTAAATAAGGATACTGTCCGTGTGTGATTCACATTTTTTTGCAGTCCAACTGAGTTCTCTGGGTTTTAGATCTGGGTTTATAAGGACCAGAATAGGACATTTTCTGTCTTTTGCAGAACTGACATATGGATGTGGAAAGCACATGGACGTCATCAGTGTGTTTTCCACATCCATATGTCAGTTCCAGTAAAGACAGAACATGTCCTATTCTGGTCCTCAAATTCATAGAACTCAATGGGATTGCAAAAAATGTGGATCACAAAATGGATACGGTCATGTGCATGAGGGTTTAGATACACAGCTCAGCAGGCTATGTCATAAAAGATGGGATTAGATACACAGGTCAGCAGGCTGTATTACATACGATAGGATTAGATACAGATGTGATTGGATACGCTTGCTGATTCATGCTGTTTATTACACTCTGGAGATGGTGAGGGAAGAGCCTGTGGACTGTGAGGAGTAGACTCATGTCTGGGTGTAGAAAGATGGACACAGGAGTTGTAGTGGGTGTAGCTGCTGCAGACAGAGCAGTGTGGGGGGCGTGGCCATCCTATGACTAATCTCCTGTGTGAGCCTGCAACACACACAGAGTGTCATGGCTCCTGATCTTCCCTCACAAAACTACAATCCCCACAATGCCTAGCTTTCCTGCTGTGAGTTTGTGCTTGTTCATGAGTGTTGATGTTTACTGATTGGCTGATTGATATCACAGTCCAGACACGCCCCCTCTTCTCAGTAATCAGCAGCACACTAACATTTAGCTAGAGAACTGATAGCAACACACTGAGCATGCTCGACCTAACAAAGGCTCAGAGCTATAGGTCGCTGCCATGGCAACTTATGAGGAAACACAGTGGGTAGCAGAGGAAGAAAATACTTTTATAACTACTGAACAGTAACTATGTGAAATTGACATTATATTAGGTAATTATTGATGATGAATTAGTCTAAAACATAAGCTATATTTATGGTAACCGGAATACCCCTTTAAAAAAATGGTTTTGGAAAATTTGCTTCTAAAATTCTAAGCCTTCTAACGTCCTAAAAAATATAATTACATCTACAAAATGATGCCAACATAAAGTAGACATATGGGAAATGTTAAGTAATAACTATTTTGTGCGGAATCACTATCTGTCTTAAAAGCAGAGAAATTAAAATTCAGAAAATTACAAATTTTTCCAAATTTTCTGTAAATTTAGGATTTTTTTTTTTATAAATAAAGGTGACTTATATTGACTAAAATTTACCACTGTCATGAAGTAAAATGTGACATGAGAAAACATGGCTTGGATAAGTAAAAGTGTTCCAAAGTTATTACCACATAAAGTGACACATGTCAGATTTCCAAAATTTGGCCTGGTCCTTAAGGTGAAAAATTGCTATGTCATGAAGGGTTTAATATTGATTTACCATGTACTGGTATCTACAGATACATCTCTGTATACCAGGACATTGGGATAACAATATCAATCTTTATCTATTATGGAGCAAAATAAATTACAATAAACTAATTGTTACTATCTCTCTTTAGAAAAAAAAAGTATATAAATTATATACACTACTCACACAAAGTTAGGGATATTTGGCATGTGGTTGAAATTTCAGGATGAATCTAAACTGCACTCTAACCTTTACAGGTGAACTTAATGTGACTTTCTCTAAACTTTTTTTTAAACATTCAGTTTTTATTGGTTTTCAATTTTCAATAAAAGAAAACAATTACACATACAATGTAATGTAACATCAAAGAAAACATAAATCTGAAACGCAGGTCAGAATCATCTATCAGATAAGGTACATCATAGTGTCTTCTGATAAATAATAACATTCAACTATATTGTACAGGTTCACATATCACAGCAGTGACTAGTAGTAGCAGTAAGAGACTATTCTCTATTGGGTGGAGAAATTCTGTGTAGGTGCATTTCTGAATGTTACCTAGGGAAGCCATCTAGCAGATAGGGTAGAGCTGTGTTTAGCTGAATGTACTAAAGTGGTTTTGTATTGTTTATATTTATATATATATATATATATATATATATATATATATAAACCCGAGGTGTAACATCCCCCATTACAGGTAGGTCTGTAGATTTCCATTTTGAGGCTATACTCATTCTAGCAGCAATAAGTATATGAGCTACCAACCATCTAAATTGAGGTGGAATATCAGACAATCCAATAAATAATAAGGCCAGGGCAGGATCTGGGTTTAACTGGTTTTGAGTGATGTGTGAGAGCAGTTGGAAGACGTCTTTCCAAAATGGGACAATTTTGGGACAAGACCACCATGTATGTAATAAAGTGCCTATGCCACAACATTGTTTCCAACATGAGTTAGGCTTGCCCACTGTATTCCTGGTTATTCTATCTGGGGTGAGATACCATCTCAGTAGAGTTGTCACGATACCAAAATTTTGATTCGATTTCGATACCAGGAGAAAGTATTCGATACTCGATACCACGCCGAAAAAATAAAACACAAAAAATCTGTGTGCCAGCATCAGACCTCAGATCAGCCCACCGTGCCCCCATCAGACCTCAGTTCAGCCCGCTGTGCCCCATCAGACCTCAGATCAGCCCGCTGTGCCCCCATCAGACCTCAGATCAGCCCACCGTGCCCCCATCAGACCTCACATCAGCCCACCGTGCCCCCATCAGACCTCAGATCAGC
Organism: Rhinella marina; assembly: GCA_900303285.1. Lineage (NCBI taxonomy): Eukaryota > Metazoa > Chordata > Amphibia > Anura > Bufonidae > Rhinella > Rhinella marina. The sequence goes on along the minus strand of ONZH01022832.1, from coordinate 27,270 downwards.
CCACCGTGCCCCCATCAGACCTCAGATCAGCCCACCGTGCCCCCATCAGACCTCAGATCAGCCCACCGTGCCCCCATCAGACCTCACATCAGCCCACCGTGCCCCCATCAGACCTCACATCAGCCCACCGTGCCCCCATCAGACCTCACATCAGCCCACCATGCCAGCATCAGACCTCAGATCAGCCCACCGTGCCCCCATCAGACCTCAGATCAGCCCACCGTGCCCCCATCAGACCTAACATCAGCCCGCTGTGCCCCCATCAGACCTCAGATCAGCCCGCCGTGCCCCCATCAGACCTCAGATCAGCCCGCCATGCCCCCATCAGACCTCAGATCAGCCCACCGTGCCTCCATCAGACCTCAGATCAGCCCACCGTGCCCCCATCAGACCTCAGATCAGCCCACCGTGCCCCCATCAGACCTAACATCAGCCCACTGTGCCCCCATCAGACCTAACATTAGCCCACTGTGCCCCCATCAGACCTCAGATCAGCCCACTGTGCCCCCATCAGACCTCAGATCAGCCCACTGTGCCCCCATCAGACCTCAGATCAGCCCACTGTGCCCCCATCAACCTTAGATCAGCCCACTGTGCCCCATAAGACCTCAGATCAGCCCACTGTGCCCCCATCAGACCTAACATCAGCCCACCGTGCCCCCATCAACCTCAGATCAGCCCACTGTGCCCCCATCAAAATAAAATAAAAAAAATCTCTTACCTGTCCTGTGCCGCGGCTCCGCTCCGGGTCCGGCGCTCCTCTTCTTCTCTTCCTGGCGCTGCACTGTCACCTGACTGCATGCAGCGTCAGGTCAGAGTTCTCACACTACGTCCTGACACTGTACGCGGTCAGGACAGTGCAGTACGGGCCCGGAGAAGAAGAGGAGCGCCGGACCCGGAGCGGAGCCGCGGCGCCAGACAGGTAAGAGATTTTTTTATTTTAGTATCGAAAAAGAGCAAATTCCGGTACCGAATCGATACCATTTAAATGCTTGATGCCATTGTTCCAGAGTATAGGTGGACTGAAGATCATGTTCCCATTTGAGCATGAAGAGAAGCTTGTCGCCCTTAGATGGTTGGTTAATAGAACAATAGAAGGGAGAGAGATATTGAAAGCTGCGGTCGGATGTGTAAAGGGATTTAAATAACATTTGGTCCTGACTAGTTATTTCTTTAATAGAGTTGGTAGATAGGAAATGCCTAATCTGAAGATACTGATAAAACCAGGTTTTGAGAAGGTCAAACGTAGTGCTGAGTTGTTCAAAAGATCTAAGGGAGGTGCCGTCATACAATAAATGAACATGATGAAGACCTTTAATTTCCCAACCAGTTAGGACTAGGCCCGGTATGTGGGGTTCTAAACATCTAATCGAAAGATATTTAAATGGGATAAATCATTTTTTGGAGGAGGACAAGAATCCCCTCCAGATATTAAGAAAGTGTGAAATTGTAGCTAAGGGACTGGTTACCTGAAATGGGTGGAGGTACATAGCTTCTGCCAGTATTCTAAGCGAGGGTTCCTTAGTCAGAGCAGATTCAATCTGGACCCAGGTGTGGGTCGAAGATGGACGAAACCATTCCCTCATAGCATCTAATATGGCTGCCTTATAGTATGTCAAAATGTTAGGTATTCCCATTCCTCCCTTCACAAAGGAATAGTACAGCATTCTGTGGGCCACTCTGGGGCGTTTATTTCCCCATATGAAGTGTAACAGAAGGTTTTGTAGCTCATTGAGAAGGGATCTACTAATTGGAAGAGGGATACAATGTAATATATGTGGAGATTATCATGGAGAACTAGCCATGAAGGCCAAACATTGTATGTATAACCCCCCCAGGTATAATCAAAATGGACCAAAGTTAATCCAGGCCGGGGGTCTACACATTCCTCGTCCTCTCTGTAACTAGATTGCGGGCAATAAATGCTAGCCTGACTCCAAGGTCAACGGGGTCACATCTGGTTGGGCCATCACAGATTCAAGAGTGATTTTCAGGAATTTCCCCGATCTGTTTTCTTTTAATTTTCGTCAAGTTATTAATGAACATTTGGTCATAAACCAGCTTGTAAAGCATGCCAGTCACGTGTCATAAAGATCATCCTCAAAAGTCTTACTGACAACCCCCAAAAGTCCAGACCCCTTTTCTAATTAACGGAAATTGATGAATGTTATCACTTCTAGGGAGTCATCAACTAGATGAGAGTGGTCATTCTGCAATTCTGGCAGCTCCCAGCCAACAAAGCTTTCCATGTCCAGCACGTAAGAGAGTTCTGTCTGTTTTTCTCCTTTTTATTTTATCAAACTGTTATCTTTTTGCATTGTATATATCTGTGTCTGTTATTTCATGTCAGCTTTTCTATAACCATTCATTGTACGCACTGTCTATTTTTACTGATATTAAACTTTCCATTTAATAAGAGCCGCCCTGCTGTTCTAAACGAACTTCATTTCGTTAGGAAGAGGCGTTACCTCAAGTACTAACGTAATCTATAAGTAACAGAGTATACAGGCACATGTACATTGATCTGAGTTAAGTAAGCAATAGGTCCTCGTCAACCTGATAAGGCGAGTGGTGGCAGCGTGAACTAACGGGTCATTGGTGCCAGGAGGCCAGACTGAGAGAAGTCCAGAGGGACACAGTCGGCTCCTCTCACCAATCCATGTCCATGATCATGACAGAATTGGTTGCAAACGGTGGGATAGAGTAATTTTTTAGAACATTAAGTGTTTGGTATAATAAATTATTCCTTACACTTAAGGGCCGAGATATTTTGCAGAAGAGTATCTCAGTCTACAGGAAGGCTCTCAGTGCATACAATTGGTTATACAGACATATATACGTGCAAACAGTTTGTCCCCTTCCCCTCTTTGTTGTTCTGTTCTATCTTTTATTTGGCAAGCATTGGCTAAGATGGCAGAGACCTATAGGAATCAATCCAAAGATGATCTGCTCAACCTATTTGGGATTCGAGGGCTTGATGGAGGGAGATGATCAAGAGAGGCGCTGATATAGCTTCTGGTGGAAGCTGATGCCCAGACACCAACGTCTGTGGTACCCCCATCCCCAACAGCGATGACTGCTCCAGGAACATCTGGACCGAGAGGTATCGCTGCCAAAAGTTCCTTGAGGGATGTGGAGTCTTCTCTATTCCTGCTTCTCCAACAGATGGGTGACTGCGACCCAAGTCTGTGGATAGAGCTCATACAGAAAGAGCGCCAAGCCAAACGAGAATTTGCCAAGCGCCAGGCAGAGCGTGCCGAGCGCCAGGCAGCTGCGGAAAGAGAGCACCAGCTGGAGCTGGCCCAACTTCAGATGTCCCGTCCTACACCACTAAACCGTGAGTCCAGTGAGACGGTGCCCCTTAAACCCCGTCTGGATCCTTTCCCGGTGATGGAGAAGGACAGTGACCTGGACACTTTTATTCGTAGCTTTGAGACTCTCTGCAGTCAGTACCAACTGCCCCCTGAGCAATGGGCATGGTACTTTGCCCCAGGACTACGCGGCAAAGCCCTGGAGGCCTATGCTGCTCTTCCCAGAGATCAAGCTGGGGACTATGAGGTCATCAAACGAGCCATCATTGAGAAGTATAACCTCACTCCAGAGGTGTACCAAAAAAAAATCCGGAATCTTCATCGTAAAAATCATGACAGCTACTCTGATCTAGTAGATGGACTGAGCACCACTTACTATCAATGGGTCAAAGGACTGTCAGTTACCACGTTTGAAGCTGTGAATGATCTGATGATTAAAGATCAATTCCTGCGCAATTGTCCAGAGGAAGTACGACAATTTATTCTAGACCGGGATCCTGAAACGGCAAGACAAGCAGGAAAGCTGGCAGATGCCTATACTGCCAACCGGGTACCAGAGTTTCCAAAGACATCGGCTGCTAACTGGAAAGTGGGTAAGCTGATGACCAACACTTCTATGCAAGCCAAGCGTCCTCCTGAAGGTGTGACCAACGTGTTACCCACCAGATCGTCCATGGAGACCCGGAGGTGTTTCTTGTGCAACAAGGTGGGTCATGTTAGCACCAATTGCCCAGAGAAGAAGAAGTCCACCCCGGTGCCCAAGGCATTCACAGTGCTGTATGTGGGTGGACAAGAAGGGAAACGCCGTGATAACCTGCAGACTGTCACTGTTGGTAACATAGTCACTGTGGGACTGAGAGACACTGAGGCCAAGATGACCCTGGTCCGACCAGAACTGGTGAGTGATGCAGACTTGATCGCAGGCAAGACGCAGACTGTTACCGGGATTGGCGGCGTGCGCCCCAACTTGCCTATGGCATGGGTATATCTTGACTGGGGTGCAGGGAGTGGAGTAATGGAGGTGGGAGTGACTGATGATATTCCAACGAATGTGTTATTGGGCACTGATCTAGGTCGCTTAGTCTCCAGATATGTACCTTGTAATGCTGTGGAGGATCCTCGCACGTCTAAATCTCCTCCTGACTCCTCCCTAACAGAATGTGATAAGTCTGAACATTGCAGTGCTCCTGACCATCGTCATTCTGCATCAATCAATATGTTGTGTGATGATTCTGTATCCAGTGATGTGATCAGTTTAAGAAGTGACCCAGTAGATAATGACTTGTTGGAAGCCTGTCCTAACCCTATCTCTGATATGTTAGAAAGTACTAACTGGGTTTCCAGCAATGTGGTAGATATGTGTCATGATGGTGCTTGTAGTACTTCCACAGGAATGGCTGAGGGTGACCAGAATGCAGGCACGCTGTGGGCAGCTGTTCCCCCCTCCTTTACGGTGCAAACAAAGGGAGGGGGAGGCTCTGTTTACATCTTGCCTGTCACCCTCAGCCAGTCCACCAGAGATGTAGCTATTCTCTCAGGAGAGGGGGGGTCTGTAGCTGGGGGCAGCTCCATGCTGACAACAGCCAGCAGACCCTGTGAAGATCTCTCAATCTCCTATGATATGGACTGGAAACGGTTTCAGGCAGCTCTGCAAACTGATGAAACACTGCAAAAACTCCGGGAGATGGCTGATAAAACTCCAGAGGAGACTAATCTCGAGAGGGTAACGTGGGATCAGGGCCAACTTTATCGGCAGACAATACCCACGGGCAACCAGCCTGACTGGCTACAGGGCCGGCAGCTGGTAGTGCCTCGCCTCTTCAGAGAACAGTTACTACATGTAGCCCATGAAGTCCCTCTTGCCGGTCATCTGGGCATACGCAAAACAAAAGACCGGTTGAAGCAGCACTTTTATTGGCCGGGTATGGGTAAGGATGTCACCCATTACTGCCGTTCCTGCGTTATCTGCCAACGGATAGGGAAGTCTGGACCAGCTCCCAAGGCTCCCCTGATCCCTTTGCCGATAATCGAGGAACCTTTCCAGCGGGTTGCGGTGGACCTCATAGGGCCCTTAGTCATACCCAGCAGTTCTGGAAAGAAGTACATTCTAACAGTAGTGGATTATGCTACCCGATACCCCGAGGCTGTCGCTCTATCATCCATCCGAGCTGATAAGGTAGCAGATGCACTGTTAACCATCTTCTCGAGGGTAGGCTTCCCCAAGGAGATGCTAACAGACCAAGGACCCCAATTGTTATCTAGCTTAATGACGTGCCTCTGTAAGAAAATACAGGTACAACACCTGGTGGCAAGTCCCTACCACCCAGCCACCAATGGCCTGTGCGAGCGCTTTAACGGGACGCTCAAGCAGATGTTAAAGATGCTTGTGGAGTCCCAGGGGCGAGACTGGGAGCGTTACCTCCCACACCTGTTATTCTCTTACCGAGAAGTACCTCAGGCATCCACTGGGTTCTCACCCTTTGAACTCCTGTATGGAAGACGGGTACGGGGCCCCCTAGCTCTCATCAAAGAATCATGGGAGGGAGAAGTGGCCACCCCCGAGGTCTCAGTCGTGGACTATGTTCTTAGGTTCAGAGACCGGATGAAAACCCTAGCCGGTCTCGTCCATGAGAACATGGCCCAGGCTCAGGAGAGCCAGAAAAGGTGGTATGACCGAAATGCCAGAGAGAGAGAGTTCCAAGTAGGTCAGAAGGTGTGGGTGTTAGTCCCTACGCCCCAGAATAAACTTCCGGCGGCCTGGGAGGGCCCGTATCCCATCCATCAGCGTTGCAACAACGTGGACTACGTTGTCACCATTGATCATGTTCGCAAGAAACACAAGGTGTTTCATGTAAACATGATCAAGGCACATGTGGAACGGGATGCGTGTGCCCTGCCTGTCTGCAGTTGTCCAGAGGAAGGTGAGGGGGAGAGCCTAATAGACATTGTAACTGTAGCCAAGGAGGAATGGTCCCTAGCAGATGCTCAAATCAATCCATAGCTGTCTAAGAATCAGAAGTCTCAGCTGTGGGAGGTACTTAACCCCTTTTTACCCACCTTCACAGGGAAACCTGGAAAGACAGATCTCACTGTGCACAATGTGGATACGGGAGATCACACCCCTATCCGGCAATCTGCCTATCGTGTCTCCTTGGAGGTGCGAGCGGATATGAAAAGAGAAATTGAAGAGATGTTAGGTCTGGGAGTGATCCAGAAGTCGCACAGTGCGTGGGCCTCACCTGTAGTCCTCATCCCCAAGAAGGATCGGACAACACGTTTCTGTGGGGACTACAGGAAACCGAATGCAATCACGGTGTTTGATGCCTACCCGATGCCCCGCATAGATGAGTTACTGGATCAGCTTGCCAGTGCCAGATACATCACAATTATGGACTTGAGTCGGGGATACTGGCAGATCCCCATGTCCAAAGAGGCTCAGGAAAGGTCCGCCTTTATCACTCCCTTTGGGCTGTACGAATACGTAGTGATGCCCTTTGGAATGAAAAATTCTCCTGCTACCTTCCAGCGCATGGTTAATCAGCTGCTGGAGGAGTGTGAAGGATTTGCCATGGCGTACCTGGATGACATTGTGGTGTTCAGTCACACCTGGGAGGATCACCTAACCCACCTGTCATAGGTGCTCCGGCGAATCCAATCCACAGGGCTGACTATCAAGCCTGGTAAGTGTCAGTTAGCCATGACAGAGGTAAAGTACCTTGGACACCGAGTGGGTGGTGGAACCTTGAGGCCCAAACCAGGGAAGGTCGACGCCATTGTCACCTGGCCCACTCCCAAAACCAAGAAACAAGTGATGTCCTTCTTAGGGACTGCAGGGTACTATAGAAAGTTCATTCCTAACTATAGTACTCTGGCAAAACCCCTAACAGATCTCACCAAAAAGAAGTTACCCCAAATTGTGAACTGGACGTTAGACTGTGAGCGATCTCTGGCAGCTCTTAAGAATGCCCTGGCCAGCTCACCAGTGTTACAAAGCCCAGACTTCACCCGCCAATTTGTGGTACAGACCGACGCCAGCGCTTATGGCCTAGGTGCTGTGCTCAGCCAGGTAAACCCTGAGGGGGAAGAACATCCCATTCTCTACCTGAGCTGGAAGCTGCTCCCCCGGGAGGTGGCTTATGCTACGGTAGAGAAGGAATGTTTGGCCATCGTTTGGGCCCTGCAGAAGCTGCAGTCATACCTGTATGGACACAGATTCACCGTCATCACGGATCATAACCCCCTTAGCTGGTTGCACCGAGTGGCTGGAGATAACGGGAAATTGCTGAGATGGAGCTTGGCCTTACAGCAGTACGAATTCACCATACAGCATAAGAAAGGTACGCAGCACGGTAATGCAGATGGGCTATCTCGACAAGAAGAAACAGGTGCGGCGGGTGTGTGATATGGATATATGTATCCATAATCCCATGCCTGCTCATGAAGGGGGAGGTGTGGAGATTATCATGGAGAACTAGCCATGAAGGCCAAACATTGTATGTATAACCCCCCAGGTATAATCAAAATGGACCAAAGTTAATCCAGGCCAGGGGTCTACACATTCCTCGTCCTCTCTGTAACTAGATTGCGGGCAATAAATGCTAGCCTGACTCCAAGGTCAACGGGGTCACATCTGGTTGGGCCATCATAGATTCAAGAGTGATTTTCAGGAATTTCCCCGATCTGTTTTCTTTTAATTTTCGTCAAGTTATTAATGAACATTTGGTCATAAACCAGCTTGTAAAGCATGCCAGTCACGTGTCATAAAGATCATCCTCAAAAGTCTTACTGGCAACCCCCAAAAGTCCAGACCCCTTTTCTAATTAACGGAAATTGATGAATGTTCTGAGATAGTGTCATCTCAGTTTACAGAAGGGAGGGGGGACGAGGGATTTGGAGGAGCTAAAATATGGAGCTCTGGGCCTGGCAGGTTATCACTTCTAGGGAGTCATCAACTAGATGAGAGTGGTCATTCTGCAATTCTGGCAGCTCCCAGCCAACAAAGCTTTCCACGTCCAGCACGTAAGAGAGTTCTGTCTGTTTTTCTCCTTTTTATTTTATCAAACTGTTATCTTTTTGCATTGTATATATCTGTGTCTGTCATTTCATGTCAGCTTTTCTATAACCATTCATTGTACGCACTGTCTATTTTTACTGATATTAAACTTTCCATTTAATAAGAGCCGCCCTGCTGTTCTAAACAAACTTCATTTCGTTAGGAAGAGGCGTTACCTCAAGTACTAACGTAATCTATAAGTAACAGAGTATACAGGCACATGTACATTGATCTGAGTTAAGTAAGCAATAGATCCTCGTCAACCTGATAAGGCGAGTGGTGGCAGCGTGAACTAACGGGTCATTGGTGCCAGGAGGCCAGACTGAGAGAAGTCCAGAGGGACACAGTCGGCTCCTCTCACCAATCCGTGTCCATGATCATGACAATATATATAATATCTTTGGCAGTAAAATCATTTTACATATATGTATACGTGCTATCCATGAAAGTTCCAGAGAAGAGATTCTACTGAGCTCAGGTTTAATGGAATTAAGCAGGAGTTGGATGTTGCGAGATGCCCCCGCTGCGACCGGGAAGCACAACTAGATTCCCAAATAGGGGATTCCAGACGGGGACCATCCAAATGGGTGATTTGCTGACAAACATTGTATGGTGGGAGGATCCAACAGAATTGGGAGCACCAGAGACTTGGAGGAATTTAGTTTGTAATACGATACCCAGGAGTAATGATTGAGAACATCCATAAGGGCAGGAAAGGAGGATTCTGGCTTTGTACATGTAACAATTATATCATCTGCATACAGGCCAATAGTGTGGTTCACCTCTCCCACTTGGATCCCTGTGATATTTGGGTGAGTTCTAATGGCTTCAGCCAACGGTTCCATCACTAGGACAAAGATAACAGGGGAAAGAGGGCACCCCTGGCGGGTCCCGTTGCTGATCTGGGAGGGGGAGGATAGAAATCCTGAAGCCAATACTCTGGCCAAAGGGTTGGAGTATAAAGCCAGGATAGATTTCAATATGGGACCAGTAATGCCAAACTTGAGAAGAACTGCCTCCAGGTACCTCCAATGCACCCTATCGAAGGCCTTTTCGGCGTCCAATGACAGAAATGCTCCGGATGTTCTAGAGTTGTATAACTTGCAGCAAGTTCACCATGTGTCTCGTTCCATCTCTGGTCTACCTACCTGCAACGAAACCCACCTGATTTGCATGTACTAGGTCAGGGACAACCTTTTGTAAGCGGGAAGCAATCAGTTTGGCATACAATCTAAGATCACAGTTAAGGAGAGCTATTGGCCAGAAATTTTCAGGTTTGTTAGGTGGTTTGTCCGGTTTAGGTAAAGTAGTAATTGTTGCAGATAGGTGGTCTGGAGGTATAGTACCTGATGATTGCCACATCTGGAAAAGACGGTGCAGATATGGAGTTAATTGAGCAGACCACTGTGGCCACCACAGTGACGTCTAGTGTACAGACTTATCTGATCTCTGAGGCTTGTGCACGAAACATCACACAGCAGGGCGATAAGCTGACATCATAGGTCATGTGACCCCGAGTTAAATCTAAGAAACCAGCAGCTTTAGAAGCAGAAAGTGTATGGAAAAGCTGTTGTATTTGACTAGTTAGAAACATACAAAGGACAAAAAAACTCGGACAACCCCTGTAAGGGTAGATAATTACTCCTCTGAAAGTTTGGGAAGTTTAACTGTATTGAGAAAGGAAGCAATGGAGTCTTTTGTGGGTTGGACCGTAGCAGGATCATTTTTTAAATTATATAGGCTAGAGTAGTAGGAAGCAAAGGCATCTGCAATGGCTCTGGGGTCTGTGATTCAGCCTCCTGTACCCCCTTCCAGATATGCAATCTTGAACTTAGCGGTCAGCTGTTTAACTCTACGTGCCAGCACAGCACTGGCCCTATCACCCATGTCATAATATCTACCCTTGCAGCGTTTCAGGTTATATTTATAGTTGTGAAGCAATAGCGTACGGAGTTTATTCCTATTTTGAAGAAGTTGGGACGAGAGCAATGGGGTTGAGTGTAGCTTGTTAGCAACCTCCAAGTCTCTGATGCTCTTCATAACAGCGTTCACCTCTGCCTCTCTTTTACGCTTAGTTAAGGATGCTATTTAAAGGAACAATCCCCTGATAAATGCTTTGTGCGCATCCCAAAGAGTTTCATCTGATACTTCTTTATTGTCATTGGTCAGAAAGTAATCTCGCAAAGCATGAGAGATCTTACTAATCACCTCTGGAAATTTGAGCAAAAAGGGATTAAAGGGGTATTCCGGTTACCATAAATATAACTTATGTTTTAGACTAATTCATCATCAATAATTACCTAATATAATGTCAGTTTCACATATTAACCTTTTAGTAGTTATAAAGTAGTTTCTTCCCTACTACCCACTATGTTTCCTCATGAGTTACCATGGCACCGACCGCATGCTCAGTGTGTTGCTATCAATTCTCTAGCTAAATGACAGTGTGCTAGTGATTACTGAGTAGAGGGTGCGTGTCTGCACTGGAATGTCAGGCAGCCAATCAGTGAACAGCAACACTCATGAACAAGCACAAACTCACAGCAGGAAAGCTAGGCATTGTGGAGATTGACAACACTGAGCCATGACACTCTCAGTGTTAGCATGCTGATATCTCCATATGTCGTGGAGACCCTCTTCTAGTAACAGAGTGCTCAGTTCTTCCCTATGTAGAGCGGCCTTTGAGGAGCAATCCAACATTTTAGAAACAGGGATGTTAAAGTCCCCGCACACCAACACCCCTCTCTTAGCCATCAGTCGTGCTTTCTGCAGTACTGAGCGGACAAATGTACATGGGGGAACAATTTGGCGCGTATAAGTTAACTAAAGGACACAAAAAGCCATTAATAGAACAAACTAAAATGATAAATCTCCCTCCTTGATCCACATGTTCGGATAGAACATCGAAGGCTACAGTATTCTTAACCAGAATGCTGACACCAGCTCTTTTAGTCGCAGCGGTGGCATGGCGCACAAATGGGAAATTTTTGTGGGTTAAACGATGACAATCTGCTGACAGTAAATGGGTTTTCTGAATACAGGCAATATCACATTTGGACTTAAGTATTTCCCTCCACAATAACAATCTTTTAAACAGGGAGTTAAGACCCCTGGCATTAATGGACATAATTTTTACACCCATGGTGGATGGAGAAATAGCTATTAGACAATACGTACCAAGGATATATCAAGGAGTAGCTTAGTATAGAACCTGTGCGACACAATGAAGTACCTAGTGGTTGCGATGCATAAATATAGCTTTGTGAAGCATGAAACATATAAAACCAAAACAAGTAGAAACAGAAAAATAGGCTAGCTGGAGTGCTAGCAACTACAAGGGCAATTTATGCCGTGAAAATCACCACAGCCATTGGAAGAGCTCAATAAGGCATAAGTGAGACATCTTACGAACCTGCAGGGCCGACTGGAGTAAGGCGACAGTCCAATCTTGATCAATCCTCCCAGGTGGACGAGTCGGTGGTATCGGATCCCGGTCATCAGGTAGCAGACACCATTTCCGCAGCAAGGCCTCAGCTTAAGCCGGTGTAAAGCAATTCAGCGTGGAGCCATCTCTGGTGATCACCAGTTTCATAGGAAATCCCCATTTGTAAGAGATATCATGTTTTCTTAGGATTTGGGTGGCAGGCACAAATTCCCTTCTCTTCGTTAACGTTGCAGCTGAGAAGTCTGGGTAAACCACCAGGTCTTTATATGAATCTTGAAGCTCCGGTTTTTGCCTCAGTTTGAGCAAAAAGGCCTCCTTGGTTTTAAAGAAATGTAGCCTGGCGAAGGTGTCACGTGGCACAGTAGGGCTCAAATGTTTAGGGCGCGGTACCCTATGAATTCTGTCTATCAGGAGCTCCATATCAGGAAGGTCAGGTAGCACTGCCTTGAGAAAATCAGTAAAGAACTCACGCAAACCTGGATATTTTCTGGCATCCCTCTTATTCGTATATTATTCCTCCTGGACCTATCTTCTAGGTCATAGATCTTGTTTTTCATACGGGAGACATCTTTCTCCAACTCATAGTGCGCATCTATCAGGACATTATGTGATGTGGCTTTTTCCTCCATCTTGGCTTCTATGTGCGAAGTGCGGTTCCCCAAGTCAGATAACTCCTTTTTAATATCATTTAGCATCGATTTAAAGTCCCCCAGCAGTGAGGTTCGGAGTGCATTTAACATCGCTTGCATGCTTTATTTAGTAAGGGGACATTCTGGCAGTTCACTGATCTTCACAGGATGAAGGCCTAGGCAAGGTCTGCGTACATGGAGACGGCCGGCCTGAGTCTGAGGCCGATGCAGGCCCTTTGGGAAAAAACTCTAAGTTTGAAGGGAGGACCCTGTTTAGTCACCTTACTTCTTGGTATCTCGTGTGAGTCACCAGGAGGACGCAAATTCCAGTCAGGATAGCCGCTTAGTGTAGGTTCCCTAGAAGGAGCTCACGCTTCATACGGCCGGCACCATCAGCAGTCAGGCCACGCCCCCACCTTCTCTAAACTTTTGAACGTACATGTCCAACTGTTCAATGTGTCAGTACTTTTTGCACAGTACATTTGCAGTTAGCTTAACAGCAAAATTCACAACAGGTGTTTGATCCATGAATCACCCAATAAATTTATTTCCTGGTTCAAGTCCTCCTCTTCATGCTGTTCACATTTTGACATGAGACAAGACGACACCTAACAATTGATCAACAGTACCCCAGCCACTGTTGTCACCAGACAAGCCTTTGGTGGTGATGTTACAGTGTGGGCAGGTGTGTCTAGTCAATACAGAACTGGCTTACACTTTGTTAATGGTACAGTGACAAGCCCATACTACTTGAATAATATCATTAATTCAGTCGTTGTGCCTCTGCATGAACAAAAAAGGCAGACAATAGGTCGACTTGTGAACAGCCCGAGATGTTGTTGTCAAGCTGTAATTGATGCTCAAGGTCACATGACAAGTTATTGAGACATTGACATTTTTTGTGGGGGTATACTCACCACTGTTGTTGGCTTTTGTTTCAATAAATTGAGATGAGGAAATCACCATTGCATGCTTCTAAGCGGGAACATTTTACTTTTCCATAAATTTCATCCAAAAGCCAAATATCCCTAAGTTTTTATGAGTATTTTATATCTATATCTATATATATTGTGGTAAAGTGTGCGGTAAAGTCGTGGAAAAGGTGTATGTCCTACCCAGGTTCCTTAACTGGGTTAAGTAAAATCCAGAAAGATGGAGCTGGCTTCAGCAAACGTAGTTGCTGGAGCTATTTTTGTTAAAGTTCAAGGGCTGGATTTTATTTGGACTGAGAAGGGAGGTTTGGTAGTGGGACCTCCTAGTCCGCCCCCTTCCAGGGAATGCTTTCCCCTAGCCTGAGGGATCCCCAGGTGTAGTCCAGCTGGGATAGTTATTGGGAAATAAAGCATATCCCCGGCTGTCCGTCTGAGAAGCTATGCCTGGAGAAGCTAACCTGCAAGGTTGGAGCTTGGGTAATATGAGACGGTGAGGCTGTGTGAAGCCATATCTCTCTTATGGTGTGAACTGTAAAAATGAGCTCGAAACGCTGTGTATTAGGCAGTGCCTACACGGGCAGGTATTTATTTTGGTTGTTATGCTGGTGCTGGAGTCTCACCTTCCCCAGTGATGATATAACTGGGGAGGATTCATCTGTATATGCTGACCCGTAATAAAGCGCTCTTTGGACTTAAAAATTCACTGTGGTCTTTCATCACAGCCCTGCCTGAGAGAGCGATCCTGTACAATACATACATATATATATACCCCTAAGCACAATGCTTCGTTTTGAACAAAAAAAAGGAAAATGCAAAACAATTAGCACAGATGTTAAAAAAGAAAGAAAACCTGCGCAAAAAATTATCCCCAGGTGCTGATCAAATGTGGAGGGAAGGGGGGGTGGTGGATTAGGGATCTGGAACTGCTGCAAATAGAAAAAAAAAGTCACTGCAGCAGTCCCAGATGTCCTTCTTCTTTTCACTGGTAAAGCACTAATTTTACACCTAGCGGGGATCGCTCTCTCACATGACGAAAACCTTTACACAGTGCAACAAGGATTTCATGCTGCAAGACTGTTTATGCTGTTTTGGCACTCCTGACTCTAATGACAGCGTGGTCACAGAAATCTGCAGATCAAAATGTAACCCGGCAGAAAAACAAGCAACAATAGGACATCTAACGATTGCCAGTTATAGTCACCCAGGGTGACTAAAAAAAAAAGTTAACAAAAAAAAGTTTTAAAAAATATAAAAAAATATAAAAGTTCAAATCACCCCCTTTTACTCAAAATAAAAATATTTAACGAATAAAAAAAAAAACATAATGGGCATTAGCGGGCGTGAAAACGCCTGTACTATTAAAATATAAAAAAATGAATCCCATATGGTGAATGGCGTAACGGAAAAAAATATTCACCAATTCACCATTTTTTGTCACTTCAACTCCCCCCAAATTTTTTATAAATAAAGATTAAAAAAGTCACAAACACTTCAAATTTTTATCATTCAAAATTACTGATCACCCTGCAAAAAATGAGCCCTCACACAACTCTATACGCATAACTACAAAAAGTTATAGTGGTTAGAATATTTTTTAACAGTATTAAAACGCAAGAAAAACTAGTGTCAAAAAAAAGTGTAGCATTGTTGTAATCGTACTGACCTGGAAAATGAAGTTAACAGGTCAATTTAAAAAAAAAAGAGAGGCAGAATTGCATTTTTTCCCAATTCCACCCCATTTGGAATTTTTGTCCCTGCTTCCCACTACATTGTATGCAACTATAAATGATGCCATTAGAAAATACAACTTGTCCTGTAAAAATTAAGCCCCCATAAGGCTATGTGAACGGAAAGATAAAAAAAAGTTATAACTCTGGAAGACAGGGAGTGAAAAATGAAAATGGAAAATTGCCCGGTCCTCTAAGGGTTAACCAGCATAGGGCCTTAAAAAAAAAAAAAAAACTCCAACAGCCCAAAAGCGTAGCTACCGGGGGGGCAGGGGGGGGCAACGGCTCCGGGCCCAGTTACTCAGGGGGGGCCCAGCAAGGATGACTATCAGGCGAATACAAGTGAGCGCTTCCATTATGGAAGCGCTCACTTGTATTTAGGGACCCCCATCAGACCTCAGATCAGCCCACTGTTGGGGCAAAACCCCCTTCTCTATGATTGTCGGGGTCCCAAATTAATAATTATTCTTTTGAGCGCTCAGAGGAATGACACATGCTTATTAGCTGAATCAAATATTTCCTGTTTATTGACAGAACACGTTGCTCTTTATAGTACAAAAACCGCAGCTAGGTGGGTGGAGTTCCTATAGTGCAGATGTGCACTTTCTGTAACTTTTTTCTAACATGACATTTACTGAACTACTGAACCAAACCACACATTTTGTTCCATCCCACCCACTCTTCCTGATCACAGAGAGAAGTGTCTGCTTTAAGAGGAAGTAAAAAAAGGTCACATGCATTTCTGTTCCTATAAAGAAGAAGTGGTTACCCTTACAATGAGCGTTATATTTAGTTCTGCAATTTCCTGTAAGTAAGTAACTTATCAGAAACATAAAAATTTCTTCTTTCAAATTAATCTTAGGTTAAGATGGAGTCCTGATACAAATGGATACTCAGTCCCTCACAATTCCCCCATTTTGAGATATCTTGGAACTGACATCCTAACCCAGAGGTACTTCAGTTGGGATAGGCCCAACCGCCAGCTGGAGGCCAGATTCCCTCCCAGGTATCGATGCAGTTCCCAAGACTTCTCAATAATCCTGGTAGTTTCTCCTTTTGGTACAGAACCTGTTGGCACACATACACATCAGCTTCATCACAGCAGACACTACTATACTTTAGATCATCTGGCCCTGGTCTTCTTTGTGAGACAAACTGCTAACAAGACATATGAACAAGTTCTTTAAAGGTCAGAGGGATTGCCAGATAAGGCACAGTTCTTTAACTCATGGGACTGTGAGTACAGATCCAACAGTCCTTCGAGCAGCACCTGATGGTGCAGTATCAAAGCATTGTCCCATTCATCATTTAGTTGACGAAATACTGCTGACACGCTCAGGGTCAGAGCCACTGTCGGCAGGAGGATCTTCATCCTTGGGCGTCGGACTTTCTTGCAGTGAGAAGCGTGTCCTTCAACCTTTACTGCTGTATGAGTAGTCAAAAGGACCTGGAAAGAACCATCAAATATAGGATCCAGGCCTTTCCTCACATGTCTTTTTATCACCACCAGTCTCCTGGTTTCAGACTGTGTGTTCCTTCTACTGAATCTGGAAGGGAAGCAAACACTTGTTTATGGGAGTTCTCAAGCCTCTTTGTGAGGGCCACATGTAGCTTGTTAGGCCATCATTGTTCATTTACAGCCAGTTGTGGAAAATACAATCCTAATCTGGGGAACCCCTGTCTGATTCAGTAACTTCAGAGACACCATACCTGCACACCAGTTCACTGACCAGCTTCTCTGCTGTGTTCTTTGTTACTGGGAAGGCTTCCGGCCACCCTGAAAAGAGATCAACACACACAAGGACAAGCTCATATACTCCTACCTTAGGCAGTTGTATATAGTCTATCTGCAGTCTCTGGAACGGGTAAAGTGGCCTCGGGGTGTGCTTGCTTGGAGTCTTCACCACTTGACCGGGATTATTCAGTGCACAGACCATACATCCTTGTACAAACCGAGCGACTACTGTAGAAAATCTTGGAGCAATCCACCCTGCATTAACCACACTTACCATGGCACCTTCTGATAGGTGAGTGGGTCCGTGGGCCTCCTGAGCCATAGCTGGGTACAGAGGGCGTGGTAGACAAATTTTGTCCTTGTTTCTCCAAATTCCATGTTTGGCCTTTGTTCTTTTCCCTCAGAAGGGGCTTGTTCAAGCATTCTCTGAAATGTACTTACTGAAATGTCCACAGGTCTCAAGGCTCTCACCGGGGTGGCGTCAGCATTTAGTGGCTAGAGTGCAGCTTGTTTGGCTGCCTTGTCTACTCAATCATTGCCTTTTGCTTCCACCGTGGTACATCTTGTATGAGCCTTTACCTTAATAATAGCAACCTCCTCTGGTAACAACAGAGAGTTCATAAGTTCAAGTACAGAGTCTTTATAGGCTGGCCTGCTGATGTTAGGAAGTCCCTGGCCCGCCAAATAGGTCCATATTCATGTGCAATACCAAAAGCATACCTGGAGTCTGTGTAGATGTTCACCTTCTTCCCCTTGGCCAATTTACACGCCTCAGTGAGTGCCTTCAGCTCCACCTCTTGCACTGACATGTGAGGTGGCAGTGGTTCAGCTGTCCCTACCTCATGCTGTGTGACCACTGCATATCCAGTGTGGAGACGGCTTCAATCTACAAAATACTCAAAATTGGGGTTATCAAGGGGGTTTTCATGAACATGTTCAAAATCAAATGTTTCCTGCTGTATTAATTGTATTCAGTCATGTTCAACAAGATTGGTTAAAAGTTCTGATACACCTCCCTCCCCCATTTCTGAATCTGTAATCGGCAACAGAATAGCAGGATTCAGAGTAGTATGAGTACCATGAGGAGCGCACACTGGAGTCTAAGTTGCCTGGCCATAGAAATGTGCGTGAATGTCATGAGGTGTTTATACAGTCACCGGGTAGTCTAACACCATTTCAGAAGCTTTTTCTATCATTGCCTGCACTGCCGCTACTGCCCTGACACAGGAGGGGGCGCCTCTGGCGACAGGATATAATCTGGCAGAAAAGTATGCCTCTGGCGTTCACCATGTTTCTGAGTCATCACAACCGTATTGTGACCCTGCATTTCTGAGCAAAACAGCTGAAATTCCTCGTCATATTTTGGAATACCCAGGGCCGGGCTGAGGTTATGCTTAGCTTCAATGTATGAGAATTATTCACTGCCTCTTCTGTCAGGCGAAATGGGTCAGATGACAGACAATCATACTGAGGCAACATTAACATGGAGGCATGCCTGATCCAGGGGCGACAGTATGCCACCAGCCCCAAAAACACCCTCAGGCTTTGTGCTCCTTTAGACACTTGTATTCTTTCTCCACTGCCTCCTTCCTCTTTGGGGTTAAGTGACGGTCTCCGTGAGAGAGACAGCGTCCTAAAAATACACTATTTTGAGGCTTTTACACCCGTCCTGATGGAGGAAAAAGAGATATAGTTGTTTCACAGCCAGTCTCATTGTCTTCAGCACACAGGAGCCAATCATCCATGTAAGGACAGATTGCAGAGCCTGTGTATACATGGTGGGGAGTTCTGAGCCCCCTGCGGCAGGACGGTCCAGGTATACTGGTTACCCTTAGATGTAAAGGCAAACAGATAACTGACAGTCAGGATACAGCGGGACACTGAAGAAGACATCTGCCAGGTTTATCACTGTGAAACACGTAGCAGTGGATGGAACTTGTAAGTAAGGTATGTGGGCACTATTGGAGTTTGTAAAACTGTCACCTTGTTAACTTCTCTAAGATCATGAACCATCCTGTAACTGACAGGCTGGCCCCTAACTGTTGTCTTCTATTGGGAACAGCAGGGTATTATCGGTAGATACTGTTTTTACCAATATACCGGCTTAGAGGAAATCATCAATGTGACTGGCCACTGCTATCTCCTGGGCATGACTGAGGGGGCACTGCTTCACTTGAGGGGGCTGACATCCTGGCTTAAAATACACTATAGTCGGAGACACAGGGAGTCTTCCAATGTCTGTGTTAGATTTTGCCCACAAATCCTCCGTTACCACCTCAAGAACAGCCTGGTCTACAAGGGTTAATTCTGAAGGCTCAGTCTCAGGCAGGGCCACTGTCGCTATTAAGGGACGTAATACTTCTTCTGGGGCCCCAAAATCTACATGGGTAGTGCCATTGGGATCAAAGTGTATGTGGGCTCCCAGTGCTTGTAAATCATCATTCCCTAAAAGAGGTTATGGCAGTTTTTTTTGTTTTTTTTTTTATTGGGTGACAACCGTACTGTCTCACCCATTAGTCCAGTCTGATCCCACCCCATGTCAGTCCAAATGGTCCGCAGTCCAGCTGCATATGTCTCTACTGTCTCTTGAGGTCCCTGAATTATGTCTTTTAGATTTGTGGAACTCTCAACTTTCCTTTCCCTTTGCCCATTCTGTGAAAACTCAGACAAACTCTGCTCCTGATGGTAAAGTCTTCTAGAGACAAATCTTCAAAAGTCCTCCTCCTATGTTCAGTCAGGAAAGGGTCAACAACCTGATACTGTGATTCCCCTAGTTTCATCAAGTCCTTCAGGTCAGCCCAAGTGGCTCTGTATGTCTCCTGAATCTGCTGTAACATCCTAGCAGTGGGCATTGGTCTCATCAGGGGTCTGGGAGTTTAGTCAGCAGTCCTAATAGGTCTTTAGGACTCTAAGGGTGATATTCTGTCACAGTAACGTAACCACACTGTCCTAACGGTCCTGGGGCTTCGGGAGCCATAGGGGTGAATGTGTCCGTGGTGTCTGGTGTGGGTGTCTGAGCAGGTAGGGTTCTAGTCTTAGTCAATACAGGACAAATGCCTGTTGGTTTCTGGGGTCGACATGTCCCACAAACTTTACAAGTGTCAGTCTAGTCTGGGTTCTGATTTCCACAAACATTACATGTCCATCCCTCTGGTCGACTCCTGGACTGTCTGGTGGCTACACTGGCCAGGGGGTATGGAGGTGGCGTTTCTCCAGACTTCTCACATTGCTCTTTGTGAGTATACAACAATCTGCCTTGCACAACTTCTCCTCTCCACCCATCAGTTTCAACCTCATGAGCTACCTTTAACCATGTATTAACCATTTCTTCACAATCATGATCCTTTATCCAACCACAAATGAATCCTTCTGAATCTTTCCCAGACTAGCTTCCTCGGGCTTCCTCCATGAATCATGGTGCCACCGTACTAGTACTCCTAGGGTTAAGATTCCCATACTTCATCCCTGCCTTCTCCAGCACTCTGTCCACATTCTTCAGACTCTCTTTACCTCCTCTTTCCTTCATCAATGTTTTGGCTGTCTTATGACCTTCCGGTATACTAAAAACATTCTCCATTGCTCTTCAACTGTACAAACCAGAACAACTATAGAAAGTAACACAATTCAGACGTCTATTTTTCCGCTCAGTTCCAAACAGAGCTTTATTTACTCTGTTTCTGAGATTTATTTTCCTCAGTCCCAACAAAGCTTCTCAACTATAATCATATAGTTTACTTTGTCCCTGAGTTTTCCCTTTCTATAATGTTCTGCAATTTTCCAAACCCAGTAAAGAACAAACAAGACGTATACCGTGACTCCTAATACCAGACCAAAAACATCCCAAAGTTACTCATGAACAGAAACTAAACCCAACAATCATAGGTATTATCAACCTTCAAGGTTCTTTATCAATATGGACTCGACTGTAAAAGGACTTTATACTTACGTTCCTTCAACAATCCCTCGAGCCAGACAACCAGTCAGGGAGGCACAGATATATTGTAAGATAAAGTCTCTTACCTTGCAGCGCTGTCTTTTATATCTGTCCGTCCCGGTCCGGATTATCCAAGTTGTCGGGAGATCAATGAAGTGTCCTTTAGTCGAGCCCCACGTTGGGCGCCAAGTTTTGTTGGGGCAAAACCCCCTTCTCTATGATTGTCGGGGTCCCAAATTAATAATTATTCTTTTGAGCGCTCAGAGGAATGACACATGCTTATTAGCTGAATCAAATATTTCCTATTTATTGACAGAACACGTTGCTCTTTATAGTACAAAAACCGCAGCTAGGTGGGTGGAGTTCCTATAGTGCAGATGTGCACTTTCTGTAACTTTTTTCTAACATGACATTTACTGAACTACTGAACCAAACCACACATTTTGTTCCATCCCACCCACTCTTCCTGATCACAGAGAGAAGTGTCTGCTTTAAGAGGAAGTCAAAAAAGGTCACATGCATTTCTGTTCCTATAAAGAAGAAGTGGTTACCCTTACAATGAGCGTTATATTTAGTTCTGCAATTTCCTGTAAGTAAGTAACTTATCAGAAACATAAAAATTTCTTCTTTCAAATTAATCTTAGGTTAAGATGGAGTCCTGATACAAATGGATACTCAGTCCCTCACACCCACCCAGCCACATAAGATTAAAATAAAAAACCTTTCTTACCTGTCCCGCGCTGCTGCTGCCCTCCGGTCCGGCGCTCCACTGTCTCCCTGGCTGGCGCGCACTATGACCTGACGCTACATGCATATTTTAATCTTATGTGGCTGGGTGGGCTGATCTGAGGTCTGATGGGGGCACAATACGCTGATCGGAGGTCTGATGGGGGCACAATACGCTGGTCTGATGGGGGCACAATACGCTGATGTGAGGTCTGATGGGGCACAGTAGACTGATGTGAGGTCTGATGGGGGCACAATACGCTGATCTGAGGTCTGATGGGGCACAATACGCTGATCTGAGGTCTGATGGGGGCACAGTAGGCTGATATGAGGTCTGATGGGGCACAATACGCTGATCTGAGGTCTGATGGGGCACAATACGCTGATCTGAGGTCTGATGGCACAATACGCTGATCTGAGGTCTGATGGGGGCACATTCTGCTGATCTGAGGTCTGATGGGGGCACAATACGCTGATCTGAGGTCTGATGGAGGCACAATACGCTGATCTGAGGTCTGATGGCACAGTACGCTGATCGGAGGTCTGATGGGGGCACAATACGCTGGTCTGATGGGGGCACAATACACTGATCTGAGGTCTGATGGGGGCACATTCTGCTGATCTGAGGTCTGATGGGGGCACAATACACTGATCTGAGGTCTGATGGGGGCACATTCTGCTGATCTGAGGTCTGATGGGGGCACAATACACTGATCTGAGGTCTGATGGGGGCACAGAAGGCTGATCTGAGGTCTGATGGGGGCACATTCTGCTGATCTAAGGTCTGATGGGGGCACAATATGCTGATCTGAGGTCTGATGGGGGCACATTCTGCTGATTTGAGGTCTGATGGGGGCACATTCTGCTGATCTGAGGTCTGATGGGGGCACAGTAGGCTGATGTGAGGACTAATGGGGGCACATTCTGCTGATCTGAGGTCTGATGAGGGTACAATACGCTGATCTGAGGTCTGATGGGGCACAGTAGGCTGATCTGAGGTCTGATGGGGGCATAGTAGGCTGATGTGAGGTCTGATGGGGGTACAATACGCTGATCTGAGGTCTGATGGGGCACAATACGCTGATCTGAGGTCTGATGGGGGCACAGTAGGCTGATGTGAGGACTAATGGGGGCACATTCTGCTGATCTGAGGTCTGATGGGGGTACAATACGCTGATCTAAGGTCTGATGGGGCACAGTACGCTGATCTAAGGTCTGATGGGGGCACAGTAGGCTGATGTGAGGTCTGATGGGGGCACAATACGCTGATCTGGGGTCTGATGGGGCACAATACGCTGATCTGAGGTCTGATGGGGGCACATTCTGCTAATCTGAGGTCTGATGGGGCACAATATGCGGATCTGAGGTCTGATGGGGGCACAGTACGCTGATCTGAGGTCTGATGGGGGCACATTCTGCTGATCTGAGGTCTGATGGGGCACAATACGCTGATCTGAGGTCTGATGGGGGCATAGTACGCTGATCTGAGGTCTGATGGGGGCGCAATACGCTGATCTGAGGTCTGATGGGGGCACATTAAGCTTATCTGAGGTCTGATGGGGGCAGGGGACTGTTAGTTTAGTGATGTAAAAACTGGGGACAGGTTTCCTTTAACATAGGAGTCCCCTTTTTTTTTACTCCTATTAATCCTATATTTTACTGCATTATATGGTAGAGTATTTAGAGTAGGGTATGTAGAAAGTCTATTGTACTGTACCTCTAGCTACGCCTCTGCAACAGCCCAATGTGCCTTATGAGCTCAGGAACTGAAGGGAGTTAGGCTAGGGCTACACCAGGACATGTGTCACGCAAAAATTTTTATAATGATAGTCTATGGTGTCACACCATGGACTATCATGCCTTCAGCTCATAAGGGACATGAAAGATCCAAGCACATAACAAGCAGCGTTCTGACGTCCAGCAGCCTGCAGTATCTTCCCCGCTGACCGAACGTTACACCCCGAAGCACAATCCACACAGTGGCTACCTGCATGGGTAGATGCTAGAGTGGAGTTGTTAGAAGGAGGTCTTTGATGTCACTTGTCACATGCTCCTTCATGGTCACATGACCAAATGTGGGAAGTTCTGACAAATTCTAACTACAGGAGCTGTGGAAGGAGGAGGGGCTGTGTGTGCTGGCCAGCTGCCCAGTGAGGGAGGATGTGCTGCAGTCCTAGAGTACACTGAGCAGGTGAGGGCCAGCATATGGAGCTTATATGTGAGGTAGTAGTGGAGTGGAATCTTGTGCAATCACAGGCAGGGGTTTATAGTACAAATCTGGTGTATAATTGGGGGGGGGGGAGTTAATCTGTGAGGAGGGGGCATGTGTATTCTGAGCAGGGTTGCCAACCGTCTGTAAATTTACGGACAGTCCGCAAAAAAGCGTTGTTTTTCTCTGCCGTCCGTAGCGTCCGGCAGAAAAAAACAGCGTCCGTGAATTTCAGTGGTGAAAACCCCGATACCCGCTGATTCGCTGAAGTCTGTACTGCGTACGCAATTAGTACGCATACAGACTTCGGCATACATTAGTTTAAAGTTCCGGCCGCTCTCTGAGCTCTGAGAGGGCGGGCCAGCCGGCGGAGGCGGAGGCGCTGCGCTGCCTGCGCCGTAAGCGGCAGCGCAGCGCTCAAGGATTCTTCTAATTACCACCTACCCTGAGTGGAGGAGGAGGGTGGAGACAGGGGCCTGCCTGGACCGTGCGAGCTGTGCGGCGCGGCGTCACTGGCTGGCACTGCTGCAGGCTGCAGCCAACACAAGGCCAATAGTGGGGACTGGGAGGAGGAGGATCCATCCCAGTCACGTTCCCACTAACCACCAATGAAATAACAGCTCCTCCTTGCCTTTTTCCCGCGTGGGCACTCACTTCAGAGGGACCTGGAGGCCATTTTACACTCTCAGGCTGGCCAGGTAACACGTCTGAGGCAGTTAGCGCGGCAGCAGAGGCATTCTGGCTGGCTGCTGGGAAATTTTCATCTGTATGTATTACTAGTACTACTGTGCACCTGTGTGAGTTAGTCAGGGAGTGTGGGAGTCCAGAGTATAGTAAATTTATGGTGGAGTCTGTTTGCCTTGTACTGTTGTACGTTCCACACAAAATGGCGGCTCCACCTTGTTCCCACCCTCAGTCTTCTGTCTTTATGGCTTAAGGGTTAACCGTTGGGTTTATGTGGCCACCAGAAGAATTAATGCTAATGTCAGCAGGTTTAAGAGGGTTAATTATATAAACCCAACCCTTAAAGCACTGAAGACAGAAGAATACTGTGTGTGGGCACACGGTGCAGCAGCCTTTTTGTGTAGAAAGTGGAAAGGAATTGCTCAGTGTACTACTATACTACTAACCACTGCAACACTGAGCAACTCTTTTACACATAAAATGGCGGCTGCACCAGTTGTGCCCACAGTCTTCTGTATTCAACGGTTGGTTTTATATAATTATTCCTCTTAAACCTGCTGACATTAAACATATGCTGCTAATGTGTCAGCAGACCCTCTGGTATTAATATGTTTATTGAGGGCCCCTTACCCTTACTGCTGAATTCCTACTTAGTAAATTAGTGTTTAGGAGGTCTGCTGACATTAGCAGCACATCGTTAATGTCAGCAAGTTAAAGAAGGATAATTTTGGTCACATAAACCCCCTAACTAAGCCATGAAGACAGAAGAGTGTGTGGACAAAACTGGTGCGGTGCAGCCGCCATTTTATGTGGAAAGGAAAGAGTTGCTGCTCAGTCAGTGAGCAGCACACTGAGCAACTCCTTTCCACATAAAATGGCGGCTGCACCAGTTTGCCCACACTCTTCTGTCTTCATAGCTTTAAGGGTTCGGAACTTCGGTTTATGTAATTAACCCTCTTAAAGACTTAAACCTGCCGACATTAGTGATGTCTGTGCTGCTGCACATCACTAATGTCGTCAGGTTTTAGTCTTTAAGAGGGTTAATTACATTAGTGAACCCTTTAATAGCACTGTACTGTATTTAGTCTTCTATCAAAGTTTCACACTAGCGTTAGCAGCAGGGTGCAGCAGACCAGCAGGCTGTGCTGTTCCCCTGCTAGATGGATCCTGCTAATGCTAGACCAGGAGTGCCATTCAATCCACTATAATGGGGATTGGGGACGAAGCGGAACCAGAAGCAGATGGGCAAAAAGTCAGCATCCTGCTTCTGTCCAGTGGCACTTCTGGGCTAGTGTTCTCAATTTCTCATAGATCATGCACAGCCTGATGGTCTGTAACTTGGTCTGTAGCTATTTGCTAATGGTAGTGTGAAAGTAGCCTTAGCTAGCATTGTGCTATAAAGTACTTTGAGGTTTCACCTCGTGCTTGCACACAACCGTACTGTTTTTGCAGTCATGAAATTGCGTAGCTAATCCAACAAAAATGCTATATGTGTACAATGCATCCAACAATTTTAATGGGACTCACTGTAAAAAAAAAAATAATAATAATAATTTTACCCAGATAACCAAAAAGAATAGGACAGGGATGCTAAAACTGTGGCCCTCCAGCTATTGTAAAACTACAACTCCCAGCACCATGCCCTTCTGTAAGCTGATAGCTGAAGCTGTCCAGGAATGATGGGAGTTTTGCAACAGCTGGAGGGCCATAGGTTGAGCATGCCTGGAATAGGAGATGTTCTCTAATTCCAGAACGAATGTGGACAGCATACTATTGACTGCTGTGGCCATACTGCAGTGAAGGTATAGAAGAAAGCTGACATCATACTACAGAAAAAGAAACCTCATTATAACGAAGCCTGCCCTGTGGGACGTCACGTACTACAGATACATCAGGAGGAGGACGCAGAACTGGAGCCATAGTACATACTGCAGATATTTCAGTATGTAATTCACTGTAACTAATGCTATGAGATTATGCATTGTTTTTTTGTTGCCTCATTGTCCACTACTTTATCCTAGGGGTCCTTAGCGAACCCAGGACTTCAGGAGCGACACTACCACCTGGCTCCTGTGTTGTACACATGGTCACGGAGTGAGCAAGTTTCCATGGTCCCCTCTATACAAGCTGAGACCGTTTGTGACGGCTGTGCTACAGAAGCGGTATTCTCACCCTGCTGTTAACGTACGGTAAGTTGAACATGTCAGGTAATATTGTCAAATCTATACTTTTTAAACAGGCTCAAAGTCTATGTGGGGGAGATTTATCAACACTGGTGTAAAGTGAAACAGGCTTAGTTGCCCATAGCAACCAATAAGATTCAACCTTTCATTTTCCAGAGCTTTTTTGGAAAACAAAAGGAGGAATCTGACTGGTTGCTATGGGTGAGTGTGAACCAGATTTCAAGTTTGCACCAGTTTTGATAAATCTCGCCCTATGAGATTATGCATTGTTTTTTTGTTGCCTCATTGTCCACTACTTTATCCTAGGGGTCCTTAGCGAACCCAGGACTTCAGGAGCGACACTACCACCTGGCTCCTGTGTTGTACACATGGTCACGGAGTGAGCAAGTTTCCGTGGTCCCCTCTATATAAGCTGAGACCGTTTGTGACGGCTGTGCTACAGAAGCGGTATTCTCACCCTGCTGTTAACGTACGGTAAGTTGAACATGTCAGGTAATATTGTCAAATGTATACTTTTTAAACAGGCTCTTAAATCTCAAAACTTAAAGGGAACCAGTCATCTCCCAAACACCCCCTGAACTAGAGTAAGCGGTGTATAGTGTAAGTGACGTTGAGTCCGGTTATGTAATTTTTATCTTTATACTCACTTCCATTCTGACTCTGTGCTCCCACAAACCTGCAGTAAAATGCACTCAGTGGACT